>APFE031413653.1:11255-38755 GCA_000404065.3 Pinus taeda | reverse complement strand
GACATGAAAAACCAAGAAGGAAAGTGATCGATGGATGGTGCCCTACCTAGAAGAAGTACGAACAAATACTTCATGACATCAAAGAAAGGAAGGATGTCAAGAAGCCAAAGGACCGCTGAAGAAGAAGTTGGTGATGAATGAAAGAGTCCCTATTTAAGAGAGAGCTCTGATAGGTCCTTGATCAAGAGGGAGTTTTTGACCACCCCTGATTACAAAGGAGTGACAATTGTGTTTTCCATTTCATGGGTCATGCACTTGACTAGTACTAACAACTGTAAGTCTAAATGAAAGCCATGAATGGAATTGTAGACAAAATATAGACACAACATTATTGTCTTAACTTTGGAAGAAAGAATGGGAGGATTGGGTAATCATATGGCATCCAACACTCTTTGTGGATGTGTAGGGAATCCAAGATAAGAGTAGGCAAGAGGACTGATATTCTTTGAGGGCTGAGAAGCCAAGATAAGAATAGTCCTAGAATGTCATACTTAGTGAACACGCAGGTGGGTATGTACCTTGCAATACAATGATGAAGGTGTCTATCATCATTGGTCTCGCCAACATTGTGCTCTGATCTATTAAAAGAGATAGAGTTGTTAGTCTAGACCTTGCTATATGACAATGTTGGTTATCATGATGCTATACAAATGGATTACTAGTTCGACTCTTCTTATGAGATCTCTTTAGTAATGAATAGTGCCATTTCATGAATACATCCCTAGTTAAGAGGGAGCGTTGAAGAAAATGTAACTAAGTTCGGTTTTAATTATGACATGTAAAATATAATCTTATGACAAGAAGACATTTAGTGTTCCTTGCATCATGGGTTTCATGAGAAAGATGTATTTATCATTAGATTAATACTTCTTCTTGATGTCTTTAGGAATTTTTGTGTCTTAAACATAAGTATTATACAATAATTTCAAAGGATTTACGCTGCAATGAAACTACTGTCACTATCCCTTGCTAGTCGGTTGAATGACATACATAGTGGTCTCCTTAACTCGGCCTAATATATGGATCACATGTCGGCCTAATAGATGTCAACGTTTCTCTATATGTATAGGACATAAAGTGACATTTCAGGACAGTGACTTTGGATGAATTCGAAGAATAAAAGAAGAGGTGAAATATTACAGAACCATAGTCTCCTTGTGAAGAAACCTACAGTATTCCTTGGTGAAGGATACACAGAATCATAGTCGAGTAATGAAGAAGCAAGTCTCTATCCCTTGGTAATGTTCATGCATAACCACAGTACATTGTTAAGATACACATCATCTCTCGGTACAATACTACTATCTCTTGGTTGGGTATCCACACACACACACACACACACACATATTATCTCAGTACAATACTCTTGTCTCTTGGTTGGACATCCAAAGTCTCTCAGCGAAGCAAGTACACACACACACACATTCTATCGGTACAATGCTCTTGTCTCTTGGTTGGACATCCACAGTTTCTCAGCGAAGCATACTTACTCTCTTGGTGGAAGTTATATAAGATCACAGAGATCTATTGAAGCCTAGATATAATAGAGTCTCATAATGAAGTTTGTCTGTCAGTAAAGTTTCAAATGATCCATTGAAGAAACAATAAATGGTGAGAAGGCCGAAGACAAGAAGGAGTACAGTGTCAAAAAGACCAAAGACTGTGATAGTGCAAGGGATAGTGACAAACATATCAAAGGTAATACTTAGTCAAAATTTTTATGAAGTGTCTTGGAATTTCATCTACTAAACATCTATAAGAAGAGATTCAAGGGTTTTACTCTCAAGAGGATAGTTTTTTCCCTGGCTTGGAGCCAACATTGTTCTACTGTTAATCTTATGTTTTGATAAATGTTCGATGAAAGGAATAACATGCCAATGTTAATTATATTAAAGAAGTGAGACAAATCAAACATTATCAATAAATTTAAATAAGAATCTCTAAGAGATAATTTTCCCTAGATTATTCAACAGGGATATTTATCACATAGATGCTTAGTTGTACTTTCTTATTCCCACACTTCGATCTAGTATCCCTTCATGACTTCATCTTGATATTGATTCAACATCAAATAGTACTTTTGGTGGATGGCTCTCCATCGTGACATATTTGTAGAGTTGAATCATTTATCTGTACATTAATATTTCTAAGGCCTTCATAGGTGTCAAGGGTCCTTTGATATTTTTCTTCCTATGTCAGAGTTGTTATGCCTTCTTTGGGGAGATGTCTTCAATGTATCTTGTCAGATAGTGACTCTTTGTGACCATGGTGTTCTTCACATGCTTGATATATTTCTTCATTTTATTATTTTTGGATTTATTAGTCAACCCCATGATACTCCTTATGGGAGCACTTCTTCATTTTGACCTTTGTTGTATTGTAGTACATGCCTTCAAGACTGTCATTGGTGAAAGAGATCCTTTTATAGCTGATCATGCTTTAGAACTATTCCTATGACCCAATAATGTATATGATGACATGTATTTAAAATTTGAGACATACATACCTCATCTTGATTTTGCTTTGATCATATTGGCCTCATTTTATGGTTCTTCTTGTTTGGTGTAGCCTTTCTTGCTTCATCTTTTCTTGTCTGCATATCATTCTTTCTTGAATCCCATGAATGGGGCTCCCAATGAGACATCAACTCTTATTTATGAGCCTTCTTTTGAATATTCTATCATAGGAACTTGAAGATCCTTATCTTGCAAACATTTCTTCCTTTTGATGATAGAGGCCTTCTAAGATTTTAATCATGACCAAATATTCTTTCATTGTGGATGAGGTCCTATAATAGGTATGCTCCTTCTACATGAATATCTTTAGCTATAACTACACCATGCTCCTATATATAGAAGATGCTAATTAACCATGCATTCTATCATATCTATATATGCTCCTATGCTACTCAAAACTTTGAAAGAAGAGATATGTAAAGAAGTTGATTTAGTCATAGTAGAGATCTCGAGGATCTTCCTTCTTCTACTTCTTGTCTTCTTATTTCACTTATTGAGTTAAGTGAGCTTCTTCCATTTTTCTTCCTTTGTTTTGTCCTTCTTAAGTTTGGGACAATCCATTTTGTAGTGTCCATATTCTTGACATCCAAAGCATTGGACTTTGGACATATCTCTATTGCTTGTTCTTCATGGACCAAATTTTCCAAATTTTCCCTTTCTCTTGGCCATGGTAGAAAATTATTTCTCCTTTGATCCCACATCATCCTTTGCTTTGAGTCTAGTTTCCTCTATCTTACATAGAGAGCATAGTTCACTTAGTGGGGTAGCTTCCTTCTTGGCATATATGCTTGATGTGAAGTTTCCCCAATCCTCAGGTAGAGCATTGAGTACTACAATTGTCATTTCTATGTTAGACTTGACTTCTCCTAGATCTTGCAATTGATCTCTCATATTAGAGATCTTCATGAAGTAGGGAGCTATTCCTTCCTTTGATATCTTCATTTTGTACAAATCATTTCGTGGAAAAATCACTTCTCCAACTGTGCTTACTAAGAATAGCTCTATTAGTTTACATAGATTTATTTTGATGTTTCAAATTTGGAGACATAAGGAATGAGAGAGTCCTTGATATATTCTATTAGAATCCTTTGAGCTCTTGTCTCATCCTTATTGTACTTGGCTAAGGCTTGACTTTGTTCCTTAGCAGGGATAGTGATATTCCCTTTGATGAGGTCTAGAAGTTCATTCTCCTTGAGAAGTAATTCAATCCTCTTGTTCCATGCAAGGACATTAGTGGTCCCACCCAATTTGTTGCTTTCTTTGAAAAAAGACATTGAGGTATATTCAGGAGGGGACATATGCATACTTGATATGTTTTTGTGATGTAGTAGTCTTGATTTCTTCTTGAAGACTTGATGGCTTGCCTCCTTGGATCTTCAATTTGATCCCTTGAAATAGAGTTGCTTGATGATGAGATTTTATTGGAGAGTAAGACTTGGCTTGTAGTGCTTCTTCCCTTGAAGATGGTGTAGCTTGATGTAGGTCCTTATTTTACTTGATCTTCTTGAAGGTGCCATTATATGAAAGGATTCTCTTCTTGCTTAGTAGTCTTTCTTGGCTTTATGCTTCAACTTTGTAGTTGCTCTTGAGATGTCCTTTCTTGATGAGTCACCTTATGAGTGTTCTTGAGATTCCCTTTCCTTGACGTTTCACGTTACCTTTGATACCATGTTGAAGAATCTAGGGAAATCATTTATATTAGGATTATTCTAGACTTGATAACAATTTGTGAAGCACTTTTACAATTTATCTTGTTAGCTTGATCTTTTTCTCTTTCTTCCCCTCGGAAAAATCGTAATTTTCATTATGTGAAAGAAAATTACATGTTGTATATGCATAATGCATATGCTATATGAGAGGCAGAGTGCCTGTTGAATATAGGAAGTATCAGACCAATAAACAAAAATTGGTGCCTTATATCCATGCAGGGAGGCACCGTTCTTTGATGAAGTTCAACACAAATTAAACAAAATTACTCTACATAGAGAGTGCATGTATGTTATATATACATCAGATAATTTAAAAGCATGTATGAATATTTACAAATGGTAGCAAAAGAAACATAAAATCAGGTTCCTGCCGAGCCATCTAGTATGTAATGTCCATAAATGACCGATGGTAAAACTGGTAATGAGAACCATCCCTCTGTTCCTAAATCATTCAAGTGCTGACAGGCCTGACTGCAGCTTCTTTGGATAGTAAAACGGAAATTGAGTTTCATTCCCTATAAATATGATTGCATACAAATGAGTCAAAATGTGTAATAAGTTGGTACGCCTCATCCAAGATATGTCTTAGTGAATATGCAGAGCAGTTTGATGTTTTATTTATCCAGTTACGGTGAGGCACCAAACAATTGTAGATCTCTACAATGTTTTTCCATAGCAAATTGTATGAGTTATTTTGCTATGATTAGCTCAACGTAGTTGTTTGTGTCTCTCCCCAGTCCCATTTGAATTTGAAAGCAATGAGATTCAGATAGGTGAAAAATGGCACCCCCCACATCCAACTTCCTGTGCTGATCCATAAAAAAAATCCAAAGGAAGTAGATGGTTAATGGATTCAGGGACAATGGTTCGGGGCCGAGGGATATCCTCATCATTAGGGATGATGTTGCAGTTAGTCAATAAATGGGAATAGATGGAGGTCTAGTGGGGTGAAATGTTATGAAAGATGAGTCTATTGCGAGCTATGCAGATTTCCCAGCAAATAAGGAGGGGTAGGTTTTAGATTTAGCCGGGGCAGCACTAGTCCACCATGAAGACCAGGCCTCCTTGATTTTCAATCCCTACCATCTATTTTGGTAGGAGAAGGTCAATAAGATCAAGCTCCAAATATCTTTGCAACCTAACATTCGAGGAGAAGGTGGTCAACATTTTCGTTGCTGTTCTTGCACAAGCAACACTAGAATGGACCATGCTGAGCATGTTTAAGGAGGTTATCTCTTGTTGGGATATTATTTTTGAGGCTTGTCCACATGAGAAGTCAGGTCCTGGGAGGTGCTTTGAGCTTCCACAATTGTTTCCACCAGTACTCGATAACTTGTGGTCGATGAGTCTCAGCTAAAACAAGATAACCCTTCTTGAGAGAGTATTTCCTTGACTTTGCGAGTGCCCATATTGTCTTGTCCTCCCATTCAATAATTCTAATATGTGCTTCTATTAAGGATGTATTGTATTCAACTCATTTCTACTCCCATTGCTGAGGAATGCGTAGTGTGCAGATTGATTTCCAAGCTTGTTGAAACATAGTGGTATGATTAGGGTCCATAATATGACAGATGTGGGTGATGCCTACAGAGCTGAGATGATTTTTAAGCTCTATGGATAGTCTGTGGACATTCTCGCATCCAATCTAGGGATATTCCCCTAAATGAACAGATGTGCCAAATTGTATTCTCCAAGTAAGGCTTGCTCTGACAATGGCCAGGGATTTCGGCATTGCCTTCCATATAATTGATATCCCTATGTTGCTTCGATGTGGTGGTCTTAGACAGTCCATCATATTGAGAGGTGCAAGTTATTTTGAGGCTGCCACCTTACTCCACAAGTTGTTCATGGTGATGAGTTGCCAATCAAGTTTTGTTGCCAACACTGAGGAAAAATCCTCGAAATTCTTGATGCCCCATCCTCCCCATTTCTTTGGTAGTGCAAGTGCTTCCCATTTGACCCAGGAAAAGATTCTCTCTGATTGTTTACCCTTCCAAAGAAACCTGCAACAAAGGGTTTGAATCATAGAGAGTATGCCCTTGGGTATCCATGCTAAAGATATCCAGTATACTAGAGTGGCCTTTAGTACTGATTTTATGAGAATTAATATTCCTGCCCTAGATAGGTACTTGTGATACCATACGTTGAGCCCTTTTCCAATTTGGATAAGCCATGTCTAGTCTGCTATTTTGTATCCTAGGGGCTTTAGCTTGTATCCCAAATATCTAAGACCATCCTCCATTTAAAACAGGGTAAAGTGGAATCTTTGGAGAACAAATTGAATCTCATGGGGAGAGCACCAGGGTGCTATCATCATGGAATTGTTGCAGTTGATGATCATGCCAGTGGCAGTTTGAAATAGAGAGAAGGTATTCTTCATTATAGTCAGGTCACCTATGCCTCGATTGAGGAATATCAACACATCATCTACAAATAATAAGTGATTCAGAATGCATCTACCAGTGGTTTTTATCCCTTGGAGTCTTCCCCTGTTATGTTCTTCTTTGATGAGTCTACTAAGCCCTTCCATGATGAGAAGGAAGAGCAGAGGAAATAGTAGGAATCCCTGCCTTAGACCTCTTTCTAAGTGAAAGAAAGGTGATGTCACTCCATTTACCAGAACACTGAAATATATATTAATAATATAGCACATGATCCATTTAATAAACTCATATGGGAACTGAAGGTACGTTAGGATAATTCTTACATACAACCAACTTACTCTGTCGAAATATTTTGAGAGATCGACCTTTAGGATCATATCTTTCATTTTCTTGGACTATAGAGAGTGCAATTCCCCCTGTGCAGTTCTAATCACCTCATGGATTTGTCAGTCTTGCAAGAAGGCAAATTGATCAGGTGAGATATGGGTGGATAGAATGGGGCAGAGTCGTTTGGCTATGATCTTGGCCATGATTTTATAGATACAATTGCACAGTGATATGGGCTGGAAATTATAATAAGAGGCTGGGTTATCGGATTTGGGAATGAGGGCAATGAATGTAGTATTGTAAGCTTCATACATCTTGCCATTGATCCTACTATCCTCGACGACTTTGAGGAGGTCTACTCCAATTGTCTCAAAGAAATCCAAATAGAACTCCACCGACCATCCATCTAGCACTGGGCTCTTGTCTCGCTTGAATCATTTAAGAGTGGCTTCAAGTTCACCAATAGCGACTTCCTTAGTTAGTTCCATTGCTGCCTCTTGATCCACAAAATGAGGAAATAGTTGTGCCACTCGTATGATTTCAGCAAGGGTGGCATTTGCGGGAGCCCTGTAAATCTGCTTAAGATGTGATGAGGCCAAGGATGCTAGGTGTGGAAAGGTGTTTACTGTGTCCCCTTTCTCATTCGTGAGCTGCCATATGGAGTTGATAGCTTTTCCACCATTTTCAAATTTGTGATAGAATTTCGTATTATCGTCTCCCTCTAGCAGCCAGATTTCCCTACTTCGCAATCTCCATGATTCTTCTCTATCCTTAAATATTTTTCATCTCTTGGAATATAAGGAAGTTAGATTTTCCTTTTTTTCAATCGAGGTGAAGACCCCTCCCTGATTGTTTTAGAAGACAATAGTATCTGCTTCGGTATCCCTTAGGGTTTGATCATCCTGGACTCTCTTGTTGTGTGCCCATATTTTAGAGAGTCTCTTCATCTCTTTAAGGTTATGTGCAAAACCCTCTATTGTATGCCCTTCAGCAGTAGGGGGTTGGGCCTTCCAGAAATATATAACCATGTAGGCATAAGATGCATCCTTTAACCAGGAAGAGACGAATTTGAAAGGGCCCTTAGGCTTATCAACCCCCCCTCTTATTTCAAAGTATCTAGGCAGAAGATCTAATATTCCTCCCGATCCCACCCATTGTCTATAATTAATACCCATGTTCAAAAAGCCTTCCTTGATAAGGAAACAACCAAGTCTTATAGCAAGGCTGTCTTCCCCGACTCTGTTGTTCCTCCAGGTGGGCTGCAATTTTGCTGAAGGGATGTCCAGAATGCTGTGGGTTTCCAAGATGTTCTCAAAGTATGCTGATAGGGGATCAATTTGGGTGCGATGTCCCCAAGATTCAGAGAGGCCTATGGAGAAGTTTAGATCTCCTCCAAGGATTAAGTAATCCCTTTGCAGTATATCAAAGCTCAAAAAATGATCCTAGACTTCTGGTCAATGATGGCAAGGCCAATACACATTAATAAGCGTAATCTCAATGCCCATGTCGGTTAAGAAGATGTCTGCCCCAATATGCCCAATGCCTCCCCAGATATTGCAAATGTTGATGGATCAGGAGTTATACCCTAGTGCTATGCCACTCGATCATCCATTCGCATCCAGAGCTAGAAAGGACTAGCTGGGAGAATCGATTCAAGCAGATGGGAGATGGATTTAGTAGTGCCTAAGGTTTCTTTTAGGAAGATAACATCGACTGATTCGATGAAGATCAGTCTTTGAAGAGCTAGTTTTTTGTCAGGCATAGCTATCCATTTGTAATTGAAAGAGAACAACTTCATGGAGGGGGATTGGTTAAGGTATTCATAGCTCTAAGTGCCCTATCGATGGTGTTTTGTTTCCTAGATGTAATTTGCTCTCTAGCCTACACTTTTGTTTTGGAGAGGGAGGAAGAACATCGTCAGGGAGGGTTCGGTGGTATGGGGGTAGTATCCGGGCCAATGCCAATATAGTCAAGGGCCTGAATTTTCACCCTGGATCGAGTCGAGTATCTAGGGGAAGGAGGCCCAAGCTTAGAGGTAGGGATTATGTTAGGGGGAATGTCTGAGAGGGAGGGTGGGGTATTAGAGAAAGTGGGAGGGGGGTTATGGAGGGGGAAAGCCAGTGGAATGGGGGGAAAGTGAAGAATGTGGCCTTATTATTAATAGAAGTAGAATAAGCGATACTTTCAGACGGAGAAAAAATATGAATAGAGCAAGGTATAGAAGTATTCATACTCGAAGATAATGCAGCCCCGACAACCACCCTTTCCCTAGTGAGTGGAGGAGATGGAGGCTGATGAGGTGTCTTACCATGCTTCTTCAGGGCCTCCTTTGTAGGTATCTCCTTGGATGCTTCAGAGTCTACATGAGTCTTTGCATCTTCAGGGGGTGCTCCGCTTGAGCTTGTGGTTCCTTGGTCAGAATTTCCTTGCCAAACTCCCTTGCTCTTGCTTTGCTGTTAAGGGGGCAGTCATGAAAGAGATGACCAACCTTATGGTACCTCCTGCACCTGAAGGGAACCCCTTCATAATCCAGAATTTGATGCCAAGAGAAGTTCCTCCATTGGAGGGTAATGTGTTCTTGAAGGCCCTCCCTAGTATCTAAGTGTATCAGTATCCTTGCATATGTCATCATGGCGGTCGAAAATAATGATTTGTCATGTTCCAGATACGTACCTAAGGCATTCCCTATGCATTGAAAGATGTCTTTGGACTAGAATTGTAGGGATAGTCATGGTAGCCGGACCCAAAGGGGGCTAGCCCTGAGTTACTCTCTCTCTGGATCAAAAAGGTGATTCCACCGGTGCAGGAGGACAAGAGCCTGTTCAATATGCCAAACTGAAGACAAGACCCATTTTGTATGCTCAACTCTTGCAAACCTCAATGCGAACTAGCCCCTGATGAAGCTTTGGACAAGGGGAATCTCGACCAAGTGTTGTCCCCAAACCTCGACCATCCATTGCTTCAACCAGGCCGCAATATAATTTCATCCCCTTACTCTTCCAACCAGAACTTTGTTTGCAGTGTCCATGATGCCTCCCCACTGTATATCTTCACCCAAGCTGAGTATGACATCCTGTGCTATTGTTTTTACACACTTATGTTTCTTACTTGGCCTATGCCCTACATTAGAGGGGGCCTGCTGAGTGCCTCTCGAATGAGGGTTTGCAAGATTTAAAAATGGCCTAGAGGGGAAGGCATTGGAGATGGGAGGGACTTTGGTGAAACTGCCTAATGGGGGGGTGGTGGAGAATTCACTATCAGATGAAGCCCAAGTGAAGTGGCAAAGGGTTCACTAGATAGTGCAACAAAGGGATTGTGGGAACCAGCTGATGGAGGGAAGGATGTGTAGCCTGTGGAGGAGTCGCTAGGTTAGGGCCTATGGAATGGGCCACAAAATTTAGGGTGGATGACGTCAAAGGTGGAGTTGTAAAAGCTGGCTGGGGGGGTGACCAAGCATGAGGGTCCTAAGATTGAGGGCAATGACACTATGGTGTTGGTCAGTTCACAAATGTAAGGGAACAAACTTGTTGGGTTTGCATGGGGAGATGTCCAGATGGGGGCGCCCTCTAATGGGTCTTCTGAATAGTCCACAAGGTCCTCCGTAACCGCCTCAAAAGACTCGTGCCAGCTGCCGCCATAAAAAATTGGAGCCCATTGCTGTTGAAATTGATAGGAGGTAGAGTAGGTCGAGGTGAGGGCGGTGAGAAAAACGGATAGGTAAAAACCAAACCGCAACGGGAAGATTATTGACGTGAAAATGACGCCAGGCAAGAATGATTCAGTGCGACTAGAACAGAATAGGTGCATGTGCAGGAGGGAACTGCATCAGTCTTCAGTACTCCAACCCAAACCCTAACCCTTGTCGGGCCTCCACTTATTGATCTTCTTCTCTTATTATTATTGTGTGTGTATTAACTTCATCAAACTGCTTCCAAAAACACAAGAAACAAGAACACAAGATATTGGATCTTTGCCAGTGCAAAACCTCTCTCTCTTAGAGAGGAAAACCCTTTCGTAAATTTATCTTATTGAAGCTTCTATTGACCAATGCCAAACTTTGGACCCTTGACAAGAATATCCTCCAAGCACAAGTCAAGTCATTCCTCCTTCCTGCACTTCATTTCCTGACACTTCGTCCTCCTCCTTCCGGCACTTCGTTCTTCTTTCAACTATTGATAGTCCTTGGTATACTAGCTCTAAAAGGGACTCCAATCTTTGATCCTTAGTGAGATCCTTCACCAGTGAGGATACCTTCCTTATCCCCACCCAACCAAGCTTCTTCTTGATGTGTATTGATATGAAAATAGTGCAACCCTAGTTTCTCGCACGTGTGGGAGGTTTCCCTTATGCTTTTGGCTCCTTTCTCCTTCGCTTGAGAGACCCTCTTCTTTGCTTGAGTAGGAGGCCTTATAGGCCTAAGCTACTAGCCCAAATAATGAGATATATATGACTATGATCTTGTTGCTGTGGTGACCACATATTGTCCTCCTTTTCTCACACGTGTGACTGTATTTCTTCCTTAGAACAACCCTCTAAACTTTGGTTTAGGTCTCTCCTTCTTCGTAGCACTAGAGGATCCTTAAACTTGACTTCTTTCACCCTTTTCTCGGCTATATTCTTCGCTGATTTTAGAGGTAGATTGCTTGTCATTGGAGGAGTGGAAAACCTCTATATATAGAGGTCTGCCCCTCCTTTAGGCTGACTTGAGTTTTCTTCTTCGGAATTGCTTCTTTGGTGATGTCGTTGCTTGGAGAGGACTTGTGACTTTGCTTGGAGGGATATATTTGACTCTTATACAAACATATACATGGTGTAACATGCCCTTAAGGGTCTTCAATAATTTCTTTTGACTCTTTGACTTACATATATTGCTTTGACATGTGCTATACCTATTTCAATGAGCAAGAAACTAATTGATAAATATAACAAAAATAATATTTATTGTCTTGTATAAATATAGATACCAAAAGTAAATTTATGAAGATCGAACCTAGTTACAGTTTATTCAATGCACTGTTGAAAGAAGAATCCTCCATCATGGCATCAACATTATATCTAGATCACAAAATGTGAGGTCTCTCTTATAAGTATGCACACCTCATCATCCAAGTAATCACTTCTCACAAAGGTATATCTCTCTCTAAGAAAGAAATTAGAAAATTTGAAACTTGGCCATAAGATGGTGAACATGTAGGGAGAACAAGGTCAAAGGAACTTAGTTTAAACCTTCAAATCATGATACTCCCTTTTCAAATTGAAATTCTCCTTTGTTAGGTGTTCAAAATAAGCAATGAACTTCGATGAAGCTAAAGGAACATTACCTTGCATCACTGCTTCTCCTTGAACAATGAAATAACTATAGAAAAATGAAGACATAAATAATGACCTATAAAAACTCCAACATCCCTAAAGTCAACATCATGGCCCAATTTTTTTTGGAACCATATAAAGTGTTATTTAAGACATCCAACAAAGATAATCACATCTCTAAATATGACAAAGGTAAGTGAATTATATTTATAAAAAACACAAGATAAATGTATGTATACATATGAAGTCATTGATCATGAAATATCAAGTTCATGGTAAAAGTACTAACAACCCATATAAATTTATGATTAAATCATGAACATGCGAATCCCTCTAATGCACCTCACTAGTTTAGAGTCTGTATTAAAGAAATAGATCATCAAGGTCAAATTCATTTCCTTGAGAATTCTTGACCCATGTCACTATTACTAATCATTACTCCCATTAGTTGCAAGCTCATAATAAAACACTAATTCAACCAATATATGTTTTGAACCTATCTCCAAGATAGCCTTCCACACATTCTTGAAATTCATAAGATGACCTATTGGGATTCACCAATAGTTTAAATTTACATTATCTATCACATGTATGGTTAGTCTCTTAAATATTACAATGTCCAAAATGTACACCCTAAGTGCCACGAGATAAATTTTGAGGTAAAAATGGGCCTCAAAAGAAAATATGCGTTATCAAAAATGACTTTTAAAAGAATTAACAAGGTTAAAGATGATGATATCAACCATAAGGGTGTATCATTTTGGAGGGAAATAAGGAAAAGTACATTTTTTTAAAATTGTGTTTTGAACATATCTCCTTATAAGTTTACTCAAATTTCAAGTGTAGGCACCCATTGGATGCAAAATTAAATATATAGGAAGATAAGTCGAAAATTTGATATAAAAATGATTTTTTTTTTTTTTTCTTTCCCTTTGAAAATTCATCAATATTAATCTATTATAGTTTATTTTTTCTTTTATGTCTAATTTTGATATCAATATTTCTTTAATATAATAATGGAAATTGCCTCCAATTTGTAAAAATAATTAAAACTAAATAACACAACCTTTCCTATAAAATCTTGAGTCACAACTCAACTAAAATAGGCCAACCAATAATCATCAATATATCACTAAATGAATCATCACTTTATGAGCTTCAAAAAAAAAAAAATAAAGTGGTTAAACATGCCTATCACATGCATCAATCCACTCCAAACATTAGTGTCCACCAGAACAAATCAACTATGTACCATAGGTCCTCTTAGGTACCACACTCATAAATCATATACTAAAAATCAAGGAATTAGATATTCCACCTATCACAAGTGAAAGCATACTTTCATAACAACAACAACTAAAGTTTCAATCCATAAAACCGTTTCAAGGGTGTAAGAGTTCACCTCAAGTACATTAGGGTTTCACTACCTGATAACCTTTCTTGGGCTCAACAACTAAAACATGTAGCCTTCAAATTGGTAAGAAGGAAATATGAATTTAATTATCTATGGAATCATGTTGAAATTTTTAAAATCCAAGCTTATGACAAATTTATAAATTTCACCTCGATACTCGAGGTTCCCTAGATCTATTTCCTATGAAGTTTCATCCTTATGGTTCCATCTGAAATATTTGTTACAATAGCTTACATTTCACTTCAATCCAACAAAAATCACTAGACCAAAAAAAATCACTTCAAGTGGATAAGGTTCACAACGTTAAGGTCTCAATCCTATTCACAAATAAGATCTAGAAAATGCTTTACAAAAATAGATGTATTATAATTGATGTAGGAGCATCTACAAGTCAAGACCATTTTTTATATCTTGGGTTAAAACTCATTTACTAAGGGAGTTGGTTCCCTAATTTGTTTACCAAAGGAAGTTAGGTTTCATAAGCCATTTAATTTGTAATATTTTATCTATAGTTTATGAGGAATTTAATTTGTTAGGAAGTTAGACGAGTGTGACTTAATTTCTATGTAAATGAGATGAACTGGCTAAATTAGGGATTTTTTAGACAATTTAGGAATAGGTTGAATTTGTTGGATATGTATGAGAACTCTATGGAAAATATTTTTCATATGTAATTGAGAGAGAATATTAGACAAATAGGTTTTTGGAGAGAGTTTTGAGAGATGTAAGAGGAATTTGAAGGAAATTGTGCATGATGATATATATATATTATAATTGTCTTTCTCTCCTTTCAGAATTAATATACATATTCACTAATCTCTTTGTGTTTGTAATCCTATATATGCATGAGATTTTGTGTTAACCAACCCATTCAAATCTCATTTGCAGATTAACTAGGTAGGTGTAGAGTGACAATGTTTTAGCTGTGGTCGTAAAGACTCAATGAATAAACACTTCATTTTTTTTTTGTTTTCCACATTTCATGTGTTGACAATGACATATCCTTTCCTATCAACGTTTCCTATCTATCAACCATCAAACACTAGAGTAAGCATAACCTTTCACTTGGAGTTGGCAACACTTTGTGTTGCCAATCTGAAAAGCATCGGTAGTCACATCAACTAACAAACCTTTTCCTCGTATATGTTTCCCATTTATCGGCCTTTGGCCATCAAAAGTTAGCAAAGAGCTGGATAATCAATCCTTTCAACACTGATCAAATGAACATAGGGTGATTTTGTCAATTAATGAGGCTGATAGATAGAAATTTCCTTGGCAATTGTAGCCTTGTCATACAACCATTTCCCTATGAGAAAAGCGCTAAAGGGTTATGAGAATTGATGAGTGTGAGGTGGTCCTGTTGATTACTGGAACTGGAAGACGAAATATTTCCTAAAATATGTTGTTGGTCTATCGCTATTGGACTAATGTTGGAGTGGTTAAAGTTAGAAGTGTCACTAAGCGTTGGGGTAGCCCTATAAACTAGTGGGCCTACTAAATGATAAATTTCAAGGTAATTTTAATTTATTACCACTACTGACATGTTGTTTTTATTGTCTTGAGTTAAAATGAAGAAAGTGCCAATGGTTGGAGGAGTTTGATAGGCTAGCACCTTTTGGTTTTGGGCCTTGGTTACAATGTTGTCCTGTGGATTGTCCCGGTTAGCACCAGGGAACTAGAGAATTTGGGGAAAATTGAGACTATTGACAGTAGATTGGTATAAGAGAAAGAGAATAAAAGTGACATATTGATGATGAGAAACTATAGGAGCAACTCAACGGAGGCCTGTAGAAAATGAGACCTCGAAAGAAGAGGTAATGCGTCTTCAAGAAAGAAAGGAAACCATGGAGAATACATAGAGGAGATGAGATGACACATGAGATGTCACTGAAGTAAAGGAAAAATATTCTACTAAGCAAGAAGTGGAAGAATCGACAAAAGATAAAATGCAGAAAATGATAGCCAAGATAACTGCTAGACCCAAATGGAAGGTACTAATGTCTAAAGGTAACCTAAATGTTGATGACTTGATGGATTGGATCAATTATTTAGATAATTACTTTGATTATGAGGATTTTTATGAAGATAATAGAGTAAAATATGCAATGACCAAGTTAAAAGTCCATGCAACCTTATGGTGGGATGAAGTACATGCAAAATAGAAGAGGAAAGGAAAGTATAGAATCAAATATTGGGACATAATGGTGGAAAAATTTAAAGGTAAATTCCTACCCAAATATTATCAACTAAATTATTTTGAATAATGACAAAATATTGACAAAAGTCTATGTCAATCAAAGAATACACTGGGGAGTTTTACAAATTGAATATTAGATCTAGTCATGTAAAGGAGGATGTTGAGAAAGTTGCAAGATACATTAATGGTTTGAGATTTGAGATTTAGGATGAGATTAACATGTTATTCTTGAGGACAATTGAGGATGCACATTAAGCTTCCATAAAGGAAAAAGAGAATATCTCTAGGAAGTAGATTCAAAGAAGTAGAGGAATAATTCCTACAAGAAGCAAAGGAAAAGCAAGTAGTAGAGGGATATTTTAATCTCCAAGAGAAGAGAGTGGAAGTTATTTTGGGAGATCACCAAGAGGGGGTGATTCAAGAGGAAGGAGATCATTTTCTAGAGCTAGAGGTCTAGGTATATACTATCAACCTATATTTTATATATGTGGAAAGTTAGGACACATGTTGGGGATAGCATGAAAATTCACCAACAAACTAGGGAGGTACTCATGTTGTAGAAGAAAAGGAGGAGAATGTAAACTTAGGTACAACTGAAGAAGTTCCTAAAGAATGGGAGTATTTGATAATGAAAATAGTGTTGATTTATTCAAAGAAGGAAGTTAAAGAACTAACTCATAGGAAGATTTTGTTTAGGACTGTGTGAAAATATAAAGATAAGTACTGAAAAGTATTGATGATGATGATGGTGGTGGTTAACGTCCACTGAGACCAAATTGGTCTATCGGACCTATAATTTCTTAATTTCTTAATTTCTAATTGTCTGACTCCTTGTCTTTCTCGGCGAGATTGGTGATGTAGCTTTCTTTTTCTTCTCTATGGTCTTCCAACTTCCTTTATCTTGCATCTCCTTCATCTCTTCTGGTTCTTGTGTCATTGGTGTCTTAGCTTCGCGATCTATTGTGTTCGTCCTTTTGGAGATAGTCGGAGAAGAAGTTTGGTCTAGGAGATCTGCTTTGTTGTTAAAAGAATATTTATTTTGCGCATTATTTGAAACCTCATAACTGTCGATGCTTGAGGAGTTGTTGAGTTCACCTTTTTTTTGTTGGGCGGGGCTTTCCCCCTGCTTGTCTTGAGAGTTGTTTCTATCTTGCCCGATTTCTTGTAATTCGGAGTTTTCTCGAGAGTATTCTTCTTGGATGACAGTGTAGTGTTCTTTTTGTGCTCCTTCCCACCATGTAGATCTGTGGTGGTTTTTTCTAGCAAAATTTTTCTCAGAGGCTTTTGGGCAATTTTTGGCTAGATGCCCCATCTCAAAGCACGATCGACATCTGAAGAGGAAACTTTCATAATCAAGCTTCTGGTTCCACACATAGTCTTTACTTGTTAGGTTTATTTCAGCTGGGAATCCGGTGCTGAAATCCATTTCCACACAGATGCGTGCATAGGTAGTTCTGGCATATTCCTCTATTTCTGGGCACCTCCAGTAAAATTTCCCAATTGCATTTCCGATGGCTTTTAGCGAGGAGAGATTTCAGAGATGCAAGGGTAGGCTTGGCAATCTCACCCAAACTGGTGCTGAGGTTATCACTGCTGTAGAGGGATCGAATGATGGGTTCCATGGCTTGATGAATAGGCCTGATTTTTCCCAAAACCAAGGGCCGGAATCTAGAATACATTGTCTGCTTTCAGGATTTTCGAAATCTACTATAAAGAAACCTCTAGCACAGGGATAGATATTAATTTCATCAGAAATGATAGGCTTCCATACTTCCAAGATCCAATTGTGGAGTGCTATCAGCCGCGGCCAAAAACCATTGAACCGGCAAATTAGGGCACTTTCGGAGAACTTCAAAGCTTCATCGAGTGAGTCCTAGACCACTTGGATAGTGGGAGCTGGGGCTTCACTCATGATATGGGCAGGAGATTGCCCTCCAGAGGCGGATGAGCCACCAGTTATTTTTGCGAAGCTCGATATGATATATGTCTGAATGGTCTTCATCGACACTCACATCCACTCTAGAATATCGCAAACACTGCTCTTTCTTCACCACCACATCTTCAAGCTGCCACTTCACCTCCATTTAAAATGTAACTGCTTCAGACCATATTTGATATTCTTTGCAAAATTGACACATCTTGACCTCCCAGAGCACAACAGGTCAGTCTAGATACTGAACCATTCTATGGACACACCTCCATCTATTGAACAAATGGTATTTCGTTGTATTCCCCAGTTATATAGGAAGGTAGTCTGGCTATTGAATGTATTTAGAAGTCAATTAAACAATATGACCTCTTAAATACTTAATCAAATTAACTTGCAAATTGATGTTCCTGGCTCCACATGAGGCCACAAACTTATAACAAATTATACATAGTCAAATTAGTGATATGTTATTGTGTCACCATATTCATCAAGAACCACCATGATAGAAGTTTAAAGAGAGGAGTGAGAGACAATGGTTGCACACAACACAAATCAATATCACACATGTTTTATTATTAATCAGAACAATTACAACATATAACATTTAACACATTGACTTCGACACATAGATAAGGACTCCAACTCATTACATAGGAATCAAGAGCTTCTAGATTGATGCCTAGTGACTCTCACTAAGAACTAGACATGACATGCAAGCATTACTTCCAATATTTTCATAGTCAACATATTTATATGTAACAAAATGGTTGAAAAGTGTTGGTTTTTTTTAGAATTTATGGAGACGTGATATTTTCTATTTAACTCTATTGTTCAAAAATATTGGAATTCTACTTTTTTCAGAGTCATGATGTATATATTTTTAATGGAATTGCTTTAAAAAGTTGGAATTTTTACACAAGAAAAATCTTGATGCAACATCAAAACCTTTCGATTTTAGGGTGTTTCTTCATGTTTATTACACAAATTTTTGAGCTTTGATGCCATTATTAAAAAAGGTTGGAATTTTAAGGCGAAAAAAAGGTATTGATGCAACATCAACTCTTTTCATTTTCGGGGAGTTTTTCATGTTTCCAACACATTTTTGTTTTTAAATGCTATTGCTAAAAGAATTTGAAATTTTAACCGGATAAAAGAAAGAGAGCGAAATAAAATTTGATGCAACATCAACACTTTTCATTTTTAGGGTGATTTTTCATGTTTTTTGCACAAAAATAGGGAGCTTTTTAGGCTAGAGTTCTCATTTTGATGCTACAGATATTTCTAAGTTGATAACTTTGTTATATATAATTTTGGTCAAATGAGTTTGTTTTTGGTGATTGGGATCCTCCCCATCCTAGTTCAATTGTAGGAAGTGACATGATGAATCTTGATATAACACTTTTTAGTCCTATTGTTAAGAATGAATTATCCCTTGAGGATCAAAAAATGTATATTCCTCATATGGAATATAAAGATATTTTACACATTCCTATGCAGTGACAAGAGATTGTACAAGTATGAGGGATGGAAGGTCATTTTAGGGGATTTATGTAATAGGAGGAAGGCCAAGTCATTTGAGCATATTGATGCAATTTCATTCACATTGGAGGGGGAACTAGTAATAATGTTCATGTAACATAATGTTTCCATGTTCATGCCTAGCTGCGACTCAGATGGTGATATGCTCCTTCTATTCATTTCCCATAGAGAAAGAGGGTTCTTTAAGTTTGAATTCTCCCCATGCTCTTACTCTTCAATTATCTATTTTTTCCTTCCTCTACACATTCTTCTGGAAACATATTACTTTTGGACCTTGGCTTTTGCACCTCACCATCTCCAAAATTGGTTTAATATTTGACGTAGGAGGTTGATCAAAATAAGGTGGTCATCTAGAAAATATACTACTAGATAATTTATAACCAATAAAATGTGTTCAAGCGGATTCTATACATCACTTACTTTACCCTGAGGGTCTCGTTTTTTCCTAAACATGTCGGTACCACGTTGACTTTCCCTTTTTGCACATGAACTTCACTCTACACCTTTCATCTCCTCTTTCCAGATCTAATGATCATCACTCACCCCAATCACTAACTACCTCGTTGATTTTCTACCTTCGATCTATCAGTCCGATCCAACGGTCGTCGCGTGATTTCGCATGGATTTAAGCATGGTCTTTATCACTCTGGAGGCACGTGAAAAAGAGGTTTTCTCTCTCCTCTCGTTACGACGTGTCGAATGCTCAAGCTAATCATGCAGACTCAGAATATTACTGCTTACCACTTGAAAGGCACGTGATATACCGCTTCCCACTTTTCCAATACAACCCATGTGCATTAAATCAAACTTTAATAAAGCGCTTAATAATGTCTTAGCGCTTAGTTCCAAGATTATTCATTAACACTAGATGACTGTGATTAATGATAAACACATAAATGCTGAGATTTACAATTAAAGTGTGAAAACAAAGGAAATACCCAGTTAAGTTTCAGAACGCAGATACACAGATCTAAATGATATTTTGCACCAGGATTAACACACAGTTGCACACTGAATCAATTTATTCAATATAATAGAAGTTACAGAGTCTTGGTCCTCTCGGTTCAATTACAACAATTTATTTTATCTCTATCTCAATCTCAAAACCCTATCTATCACTCAGACTTTCACTTCTCCCTCAATTCTCAATCATCCTAGTCAATCCCTCTACATTACATTTCCTTCTCTTTTATGAGTCAAATCCTAATGTAATTGCATTAACAACTCGATCACTATTTTAATCAATCTAACAATCAGACCGCTATTCTTAAGCTTTGTTACACACCTATGCTAACAAATTATCCATTAGTCTAAAATAATACAATTTTCTAATTATTACAATAATGAAGCAAAGATCATTTTCAAGAGATCCAACCTTCTCTACCAAAACTAACTTTTGACCAGTTGGGTCAATGAAATTTAGCTCATTTAGCCACAACATGTGAACAAAAAATCACATTACTGGCTAAGTCCAGATGCTCTTAGATCACACTCCCCGGAAGAAAAGAATCATTCCTCAGACTTTCAGGGTTTACTCCATACCTTTACAACTCTGCTGCTATCAACCAACTAGCATCGTCCACTAGCTATCCTTTCCATTTGACTAGATATTGAAAATAAACCTGTCCTCTGGTTCTTTTGGATACTCTTTTCTCCAAAACAGCTTTCACCTCTTTCTTAAATATCTTTGGCATTTGTTCTTCCCAGTTCAATGTTTGAACTTCATCTTCTGAAGTTTCCTTCTGTAGCTCTGTCTCTGTCTCTTTGTATGGATACAAATCTGCAACATTGAAGATAGGTGATATTCCAATTCCTTCTGGAAATTCAATGTCATAAGCATTAGTTGAAAACTTTCTTACAATTCTACATGGAGCTATATTTTACATTTTTAGTTTATTGTAAGTATTAGCAGGAAATATTTCTTTTCTCAAATACAACATCAGTAAATCTCCCACCTGGAATTATTTCTCTCATCTTTTCATATCAACTCTTTGTTTGTATTTGCCACTGCGTTCCTGCAATCTGCCTTTGACACCTTCTTGTAGTGCATGCATCTGCTTTGCGAACTCTTCAACTTTTGCACTTCTTGTCTCCTACTTACTCAAATTTCTGAGCTCATACACACCTCTTTGATTCATCCCAAAAACAACCTAAAATGGACTCATTCCAGTACTTTGGTTTGGAGTGTCATTATAAGCAAACTCAGCCTGAGCTAGTGCTAAATCCCACTACTTAGGATTTTGGTACACTAAACTTCTCACTATGCTCCCCAAGCTTCTGTTTACCACTTCGGTCTATCCATCTATTTGAGGATGGTATGCTGAATTGAAACTGAGGTTAGTACCTAGTTTCTTCCAAAGAGTTCTCCAGAAATACCCTACAAACTTTGTGTCTCTATCAGACACAATACTTACAGGCAATCCATGTAATCTTACAATTTCTGAAAAAAATAGATTAGAAATATGTGTTGCATCACTAATATTCTTACATGCAAAGAAATGTTCCATCTAGGAAATCTATCAACCACAACATAAATGGAATCATTCCCCCTTTGAGTTTTAGGTAACCCCAAAATAGCATCCACGGTAACTGCATCACATGATCGGTCTAGTATTGGCAATGGCTAGTACAATCCTGTATTTTGGCTCCTTCCTTTAGCATGCTGACATATCCTTCACTTCTCAACAAATCTCTTAACATTAGTCTGCATCTTTGGCCAATAGTAAAATGCATTTACTTGAGCAAAGGTTTTGTCTTGTCCAAAGTGGGGGGATAATCCTCCATTGTGTTTCTCCTATATTATGTTTTCCCTCATAGAACATTTGGGAATGCACAACTTGTTTCCTTTAAACAATAAACTTCCTTGGATAAGATAATATAACCACTGACTTCTATTATGAACTATTGGATTTTGTATTGTTGTATAAATATATTTGAAATCTGCATCATCTTTATACATTTCAACCATTTCTTCAAATCCTACAACACCAACTTTTAATTCTTGCACAATGAAATTTACCCTGTTTAAAGAATCAACAACTCTGTTCAACTTATCACTTGTGTGTTTTATCACAAAATTAAAGCTCTGCAAAACCTCTACCCACTTGGCATGCTTCTAGTTCAATTTTGGCTGGTTGTTTATGAACTGTAATGCATGATTGTCAGAATACAATGTAAACTCCTTTGGTAGCAAATACTGTCTCCATTTTTTAAGGCTTGTACAATAGCATAAAATTATTTATCATAAGAAGAATACTTCTTCTTAGCTTCATTTACTTTCTCACTAAAGTATGCTATTGGTCTCTATTCGTGACTCAAAACTCCTCCAATTGCAACTCCACTAGCATCTGTTTCAACTTAAAATACTTTTTCAAAATTAGTTAAAGCTAAAACTGGTTTCTTTGTGATTTTCCTCTTCAGCAATTTAAAATTCCTTTTTGCTGTTTCTGTCCACTTCAATGGTTGATTAGTCTTCTTGATTGTTTCAATAATTGGTGCACAAATCTGACTAAAACCTTTGATAAATTTCCTTTAAAAACTTGCAAGACCATGAAAACTTCTCACCTAAAATATATTCCTTGGAATAGGCCACTTGAAAATTGCTTGGACTTTCTCTCAATCCATTTTCAACCCTTCTTTAGAAACTACAAATCCCAAGTAAATTAATTATTCTTTGATGAAACTACATTTCTTCAAATTTATCAGTAGTTTCTCTTTCTGCAGAGTTCTTAAAACCAATTTAAGATGATCTAGATGTTCTGCTTTACTTCTACTAAAAACTAGAATATCATCAAGAAAACAATAACACACTTTCCTGTATATTCCTTCAAGACTCCATTCATCAATCTCATGAATGTGCTAGGTGCATTAGTGAGTCCAAAAAGCATCACTAACCACTCATACAACCCACTGTTTGCTTTAAATGCAGTCTTTCGTTCATCTCCTTCTCTAATTCTTATTTGATGATATCCACTCTTCAGATCTATTTTAGTAAAATACTTTGACCCACTCAAACATTCCATCAAATCATCCATGTGTGGTAAAGGAAACCTACACCTAATAGTGATCTTATTTATGGCTTTGGAATCTGTACACATACGCCATTCACCTCCTTTCTTTGGTCTGAGTAATGTTGGTACAACACATGGACTAAGACTCTCTCTAGTTAGTCCCTTATCCATCAGTTCTTGCACTTGTTTTCCAACCTTTGCATTCTCTTCAGGAGTTAATCTGTATGTTGCTTTTTGTGGCAAAATTGCTCCTGGTATTAGATCAATATGATGACTAATACTCATGATTGGTGGTAATGAATTTTGAAACTCATCCACAATAATATCAGCAAAATCATTCAACAGAGTTTTGATTTCTTCTGGTAAATTGTCTAAGTTTTTGGAAGTCAAAATTACCTTAGGTCTCCCTATGACAGCAAAATGCATTTCTTCACCTTTTCCGACCTCTTGCAACAACTCCTTCCACTGATCAGTATAACACTATTTCCAGGTGCTCCTTTGCCAACTTCATCCTTTAATGGCAATAGTGTATGTTTATTTCCATCCTTCTCCAGAGTATAAGTCTTTTTCCTCCCACCATGAATAGTTTTCTGATCAAACTTCCAAGGTCTTCCCAACAACACATGGCATACATCCATTGGCATTACATCACAAAATATCACATCTTTATAAGTACCAATCTATATCTCTACCTTCCATTGTTTTGTCACAATAATCTGATGTCCTTTTTGCAACCATGACACTTTGTAAGGAGTAGGGTGTACTGTCTTCACTAATCCTAGCTTGTCCACCATCTCTGTAGAAACAAGGTTATCAATGCTTCCATTGTCAATTATCACTTTACAATATTTACCTTTGGATTTACATGTAGTTCTGAATAAACTCTTCATGTGATCTAGTTCTCCAGTCTCTTTCCTTGCCTTAAGCAATACCCTTTTCAAAAACAGGGATTCTCCTACTTTAGGGGATTCTCCCTTTTCTGTATTTTGAGGTGTTTCCTTCTTTGTCTCAACCAGATTCACATTCCTCTGACTTGTTGTTTTGTTATGAGGACAGTCCCATGATCCATGTCCCCATTCTCCACATGTGTAACACCAAATATCTCTTCCTCGACCTCTTCATCTATTAAAATCTCCCCTCCGTGGTGGTCTACTACTTGTATTTCTTGCTCCACTCTGATGTTTCTGAAACCTTGGTCTGGTAGTTCCTATACCCCTTACTGAACTCTTCCCTCTATTCCTTTGATTTTGTTTTGTCAACAACTTTTCTTCTTCTTTCAAACCTGCTTGATAGGCATATTCAATGGTCTTCAGACTTAGCAAGCTGATCTCATCCTGTATGTCATATCTTAAGCCATTGATATCTTTGGCTACCTTCTCCATGTCATCCTCTGCATGTCCTTCTCAAATACTCAATATATAAAACTCTTTTGTATATTCTTTAACAATCATTCCTTTTGCCTTAAATTTTGTAACTGTTTGAAAATATTTAACTGATAATATTTTGGCATAAATTTAGCATTCATTTTACTCACCATTTTGTCCCATTGCTTGATCTTGGACTTTCATTTTCTTGTTCTGGATGTTTGTAGTTCATCCCACAAAATAAATGCATGACCCTTCAATCTGGTAACTGCAAATTTCACCTTCTTTTTGTCATCAACCTCCTCATAGTGAAAATATTTGTCCAATGAACTAATCCAATCCATCATCTCTTCTACATTGAGACTCACTTCATACACAGGAATTTCCACCTTTGGTTTTCCACCTACTTTAGCCAACATCTGGATAACTTTGGTAGTTTCATCTTCCTCCTCTTCTTCTTCGTCAAAAGATTCTTTTGCAACATTGGCAACTCCTTCATCAGGTGTTCTCCTTTGAGCAGCCTCCATTGTGTCCATCCTTGTATACAAACTCCGGATCTCCTGTAGCAGAACAACATTTTCTTTTGGTCTTCCTCGACCTATGCCAACTCCCCTCCTTGGCAGCATGCTTAATGCAGTCAAACTCAATCTCTGTGCTCTGATGCCAAAATGACACAGGAGGTTGATCAAAATAAGGTGATCATCTAGAAAATAGACTATTGGTTAATTTATAGCCCATCAGATGTGTTCAAGAAGATTCTATACATGGCTTACTTTATCCTGAGGGTCCCATTTTTTTTCTTAAACATGTCGGTCCCACATTGACTTTCCCTTTTTGCACATGCGCTTCACTCTATGTCCTTGATCTCCTCTTTCTAGATCTAATGGTCATCACACACCCCAATCACTAACTATCCAATTGATTTTCTACCGTCGATTTGTTCGTCCGATCCAACAGTCATCGTGTGATTTCACGTGGATTTAAGCGTGGTCTTTATCACATCGGAGGCACACAAAATAATGGTTTTATCTCTCCACCGGTTACGACGTGTAGAATGCTCAAGCTAATTGCGCAGACTTGGAATATTACCGCTTACCACTTGAAAGGCACGCGATATACCGCTTCCCGCTTTTCCAATACAACCCATGTGCATTAATTCAATCTTTAATAAAGAGCTTAATAATGTTTTAGCACTTAATTCCAAGATTACCCATTAACACTAAATGAATGCGATTAATGATAAACACATAAATGCTAAGATTTAGAATTAAAGCGTGAAAATAGAGGAAATACTTGATAAAGTTTCAAAACATAGATACACATATGTAAACGAGATTCTGCACCAGGATTAACACACAGTTGCACATTGAATCAATTTATTCAATATAATAGAAGTTACAGAGTCTTGGCCCTCTCATCTGAGTTACAACAATTTATTTTATCTCTGTCTCAATCTCAAAACCCTATCTATCACTCAGACTCTTGCTTTGCCCTCAATTCTCAATCATCCCAGCCAATCCCTCTCCATTACATTTTTTTCTCTTTTATGAGTCAAATCCTATTCTAACTACACTAACAACTCGATCGCTATTTTAATCAATCTAACAATCAAATCTCTATTCTTAAGCTTTGTTACACACCTATGCTAACAACTTATGCCTTAGTCTAAAATAATACAATTTTCTAATTATTACAATAACGAAGTAAATATCATTTTCGAGAGATCCAACCTTCTCTATCAAAGCTGACTTTTGACCACTCAGGTCAATGAAATTTAACTCATTTAGCCATAACATGTGAACAAACAATCACATAGCTGGCTAAGTCCAGATTCTCCTGCATCAATATTGTACTAATAGAGTTATTTAGGTGGATTAATGTGAGTCCTCCTTCTTAGAACTAGCTTTGTTTCTACCATTTGTGTGGCTCATTCCACTCTTTCCTTTTCATGGACCATTCCCGGCTTCTATGTTTTCTCCTGGTTTTAATAATGATGCACTTGTGAGCCCAGAACAAAAGGTGAGATGCCAGCTATTCACATGCTTGTAGCAACCATGAACCTTCAACCAAGTTGTTTCGAGTTCAAATTCCTGTGGAATATTCAACAATAACTTCTACAGGCCAAAGAAGATTTAGTTGAAGAAATATAATTTTTATCATATACAAAAACTGTTTTAGAGCTTGTTTCATGGTTTCTTGATACATGGAATCCCATAAGAAGATAGAACTAGTATCTTCACATTATAGAACTATATTGGAAAATCATGGCAAGGATGAAATTCTTCTCATGCTCAATGAAATGTAACTCTAGTTGAAAGATATGACTAGAAGAATAGACCACATTGAAGCTTACCCCATTCAGGTGGAATCCTTTATTTCTTCTTAGATTTTATGATAGCTTTCTGGTTTTGTAATTTTAATAAGTATTTGTAATTTTAATAAGTATTTTATAGTTCTTCAACAACGATGTGCTAATTTGCTAAATAATTACATTTTGAACCTAAAATGCCATTATATTTTGTATAGCTTTTGAATTTAAAACTCTCATATAAAATAGTGCCTTAGCATTATAACTATTTTAATTTCTCCAATAGAAAATCAAAGACATACCATAAATTTCTTGATATATAATCATAATCAAAATCAAAGACACACCATAAGTTTCTTGATATATAATCTTAATCAAAATCAATAGCACAAATTAACTTTTTAAAGATTAAAAATGTTTTTCTTAACTAAACCATAATTTAAAAAATATTTATTATATTTCTCAAATTATTCACTTTTAAACTAATTTAGC
>APFE031413653.1:0-11221 GCA_000404065.3 Pinus taeda | reverse complement strand
TATTATATAATTAATTAATTAACTAATTTACAGGTGGGGTGGTATGTTATTATGGTAATATAAATGAGAAGAGTATATGTCTTTCTTAATTTGTATTTTTGGAAAATCTTTCCATATAAAGTGATTGAGAACATTATCATAGTTTTCACCAAAAGACATATGTATTCCTAATGTTTTGGAAGATTGTGAAAAGGACAACCAACATGATGGGTGGATTAGGGTACCTTGAGTTTAGGATACAAAAGATTCTACTATAGCCATGGCTCTCGAAGAAGATAATGAAGTCTTACGACACTTCTAATATATTTATGATTGAGACTTATTTGGATAAATCCCATATTTGGTGTCGTAATCTTCTTCCTATTTGCATGTTATTTGCTCCTCAGGTATGATATGTAGTTTATATTAGCATTGGTACGATTTCTATGTCTTCTCGTCATAGTCAAAAGTAAAAAACCACTGTGTAGCACACTTAGGCTAAAGTCAATGTTCTAATAGTTTTCTCTGCATTCCTCTAGATCACCCCTCTTTGTCTTTGCAATTGTGTGTAGGTAGGGAAAGTTATTGTAGTTTTTGAGCATGCTAATGTGAATAAAAAGTGGTCATGCCATGGTAATTGACTTTATAATAGACCCTAGTTTGATTTACACCATGGACACTAAATTCCATGACAATATGAGATTATATTTGCATACTAAAGCTTTTGCATCTCATGCCATTACCTCTCACGACAATGACTAGAAGGAAATCTATGGCTTCAAAGCTAGTTGAAAATCAAAAACATTTATTAATCAATCTAATTTACTAATTAACTAATAAGCATAAAAAGGAAATACAAGTTGAAACTCTATGATCCTCTAAAAACATTATAATATTCTTTTACTCATTAGAAATAACAAATCGCGATACTCTTGGGTCCTCTAAAAACATTATAATATTCCTTTACTCATTAAAAGTAACAAATCAAGATATAAATTTTTAATTATTGGTTTTCTTTATGCAACAATTAATCTAGTATTAAAATATTAAATAAAAAACATTAAAAATATTATTTGAATATTATTATATACTTTCAATTAATTATATGATTTAGTGGTTAATTCATTCTTTATTTTTTCCAAAAATATAATTTAGATTAAAACAAAATAAAAATATTAAAATTATAAAAAATATAATATTAAAATATTTATAAATAAAAATATTTTAAACATTAATTAGAATTAAATAAATATTCTTAATTTTCCATACATAATATAGTAATTTTAATATAATTGATATTATTTATATAATATTTATAGAATTTCAATTGTGTAAATATAAATTATAAATCAACTCACACACAGTAAAATTAATAATATAAAAAAAAAAATTTATATATCAAATATTTAATAGTTTTCAATAGTTTTATTACTATTAATTTTTTAATTTTTATAACTAAACATTATAGGTAAAACATCTACCTACTCACATGCATTGACGTTCTTGTCATATAAATGGAATAAATGAAATGTTTATTTTACCTTCTTATCGGATGAATGGAATAAAAGGAACGCTTTATTCCTAGAGATTGACAACCTTCTATTTACATCCACTAAAACATGATAAAATATTCTATATGACAACATAAACACGTTCCAAAAAATACTGTCATGATGCCACATACTAATATATTATGGAGAGATAATGACTCACATACTAATATATTATGGAGAGATAATGACTCAAAAGACTTTTAGTCAAATGTTTCATTAAATATTACATTAAAATTGTGTGCAAGGTAAATGTTTCATTAAATATTACATTAAAATTGTGTACAAGGTAATATAACAAATACAAATATTCATACATAATCTTGACCAAGAAATAATACGATAGATAGAATAATATATCACAACATTTCTATTTAATATTGACTTGGACAATAATACGATAGATCAAATAAAAGTGGAGGAAGGTAGATTTACATCACATTCATTTTAATATAAAATTTCCTGCACTAAGCATAGATACCAATTTCACAATGTTTACCCCTATCATAAATTTTAATTAACAATATCATATTTATAAGTGTCATATCTCTGGTTTATATATATATATATGAAAGGGATAACTTGTATAAACATAAACAAAATTAAATTAAACTCTAATATTTAGTAGAGAAAATAAAATAAATTATATCATTTAGGTGGTATATATTAAAAATTTGTTCTTTACATAAAATTTTATTTTTTTCATCAACAAAATTAATTAGAATTTAGATATAAATTTATTCATCAATCTCATTTGCTAAGTGTGCATTTCAACATTCATTAGTAGTTTCCAATATAAATTACATCAAATTAAAAAAAATATATATCCTTATGACTAGTTTGTCTTTGTAACTACTTATAATCAATTAATTTTGTAATAAATCTATTAAAAAAAGTTATAATAGAAAATAGAAGGTTGAGGAGAGAGTGATTACACAACACAACACAAATCACGTTATCATATTATTCATTACAACAATTACATATATAAAAGACATAACATACTGACTTTGACACATCTAGATTATGACTCCAACTCACTACATATCTGGATCATGATTCCAACTCACAATATAGTAATCAATAGCTTCTATACTGATTCCTAGAGACTCACAATGACAACTACACATGACATGGGAGCATTACTTCCAACACTCTACCTTAATGATTACATGGAACACATATTATAACAATAAATAAATATATGTCTTACTAGTCTTCATCAACACCCACATCCACTCTGGAATATCGCAAACACTGCTCTTTCACCACCACATATTCAAGTTTTCACTTGACCTCCATTTAAAACGTAACCACCTCTAACCATCAATGATGAACTTTGCAGGATCAACAATGTGGAATAATCGACTTGTCAGGGCTTCTGTGATAAGATTCGTCAAGTATGAACCATCCTATGGACCAACCACCATCTCTTGGATATTTCTCTTTCGGCTATCCATCAGTTGATAGGATGGAGGTTTGGATACTGAATGTTGTCAAGATTTGCTCAAACAACTTGACCTTACACAAGAGTTGATGTTTCGGACAGTGAGCTTCCAATTTAAGAACCACTAATGTTTTTTATAACCAAAATTACTAACACACAAGAATTGAGGTTTTGGACACCGGGTGTCACGCCCCCGACCCTTCGGTAGTCCTCCAACCATGCCAGCGGGGTGCGGCACCACCCCACTTGTTCTTTTTAACAATACTCAAGTGTGAGGACTACGCCTAATTCACAACTGGAACTTAGCTTGTGTTTCTACTCTAAGTTAAAATGCATTAATCCTTTATATCAATGATGGCCCATACTTAATCATTATCAATAGTAATATAAAAAAGAATTGCACGATATAAAGGGAGGGGCAACTCCTGAACAGTCTGCCCGATAATATATAAAATATCAGAATTTCAATATTACATTCGACTAGTGTGCTTGCAAGATCAAGTCAACACTTAGTCTCTTTTACAATATATGAGAACCTGCAACAATTACAAGTGAGCGGGTGCCTTCAACCGGCCACCAAGACGCTCAAGAGAACCTGCACAATTCTGCACAATTCGACCACACCGCATTCCACACAATCTACCACCAACCGAATCTGCGCCCTTCACAAATGCACATGAGCTATGTGCTCATGTTGCGCATATCCTCTTGTGCGTAGATAAGAATGCGCACTTTAGATGTGTGCTCAACCGAATTTATTGATGCCAAAAGCTCCATCCGCTCTACGTATATATATGAGAGTTAATGTGTGGCTGGGTTGGGCGTAGCCCCACGGCCGACGCCCCAACCGCCTTACACGAAACCCCAACTCTCCACAAGTTCTGGTCGGCCTGCATTTTATTATACACCTCCATTCATGGCGTATAAACCTCCCGCGGCCATCATAACATTCCACAACGTTATATCGTGTAGCGCTGCGGTGTTATACTTCGCACTTCGCATACCCGTTCCGTCTTTCGTTGTCGTCGTTCTGCTGTTCGTGCTGTCCGCCCGCTCATTTGACTACCCGGCGTGCACGCCTACCCATTGTGCATGCCAACACTTGCTCTGCCAATGTGTCCGCTGTTTGCCCATGGCGGGCGGGTTGCCACGCCCACGCCCGTTTGTCTCACCCGACGGGCAGGCGGCGTTCACCCGCGCCCGTTCAGCCTTGCCCGCGCGTTGTTGTTGTCTCTGCCCGATCGCCCGTTCCATCGTGCGCGCCCGCACATGCACCCGCCTGGTCTCCGTCTTGTCGTGCGCTCATCCACGTTTGCCTCCGCCCGGTTGCCCGACCCACCGTGCACGCCCGCCTACGCGCGCCCGCTCGGTTGTCGACTCAACGCGTGCCCGGGGCGCCTCAACCCAACATGCGCCCGTCGCGTTTGTGGTGACTCCCGGAGGGCGATACATCCTCCTCCACCTGAAGTCGTTGTTGTCCTCGACAACATCCCAACTCCAAGCATCCATCGTACCTCCACCAAGTGACTAATTGCCACTAAGTCATCAATGTCCATGATCCTCGGTCAACTGCTACAATGTTTCCATGCTGTCATCCATCATGAAAGGCTGATCCCTTCAATCTCCAAACTGCATCTCCACTGCAACAATATGTCCACCATCATGTCATCAATCATCAAGTGCTCAATTCAAGTGTTTTAAGAAACACCTTCCTCCATCATGTGCCTATTTTGCTCATCTGCTATGAGACCTCACCAACTCAATAACTCCATGTGTTCCAAGTGCTCAGCTGTCATGATACTCCTCCTAATGTCAACACATCTATGTACACTTCGCGACCCCATGTCTAAACTAGTCGGGTGATCAGTCCAACCATCACACCCAAACAATGAGAGTGAACATCCCCATGTCATCATTAGTCATTTCCCAAAACATCTACCACATCTTGAACTCCATCAGAATAGTCCATGCTGAGGTCCATGAAGTAATCTCCATCCATCTGCAACATGTCATGATGCTTGATGCCAAGCCATCCCTGCACCATCATAACCTGCTCCACTGTTTAGGGGACTCATTGTCATGAGAAGCTAACAATGAGCCCCATCTTCTTGTCAATCTAAGAAGATGTAGAGGGATGAGAGCTTGTAGGCTCTCCCTCACTAATCAGTTCGATCCACCTATCAGGATCTTCAACCTCCAATCTCTGCATGTAGGTCACCCGGTCTTCACCTGGTCTTATATATGGTTCATCCTCTTCATCTTTAATCACTTCTAGCCTTCTTGTCAAGTCCAAGATGCTATCTGAAAGTGACTTGATGACTAAGGACTGCTCGTTAAGTTTTGTCTCTGCCTTGGACAAACGCTTACATACATCCTCCATATCTCCATCACTCCTCACCTGCATTGTTGCCACTTCATGATTCGGCCTAGTGACCCCAAAGGTAGGCACACCTATGGGTACATCTTCCCTTCCATCATAGATGTACAACTTCTTCAAGTGTGGAACGATCATCGCATCATATTGCTTCATAAATTCCATCCCAAGTACGGCCTCATAGTCATCAATCCTCACAATGGTGAAGTCCACCTTCCTGGTCCAATCACAAACTGTAGTGTCCACTTGTTCAGCCACACCTAAGACTTCATTCGCAGGAGAGTTCACTGTCTTCATATGTGCCTTGGTAGGTACATATTTCAGCCCAACCTTCCTTGCAGTATCTTCCCCCATGAAATTGTGAGAAGCCCCACTCTCTACCATAGTGAGTATATCAGCATCTCCCACTTTCATCCGGACATACTCCAACCGATTTCTCTCGGGATCCTTCCGAGAGAGCACCTCTGTAGCAGCAGCAGTGCTAAGTACCTGCATCATCCCCACAGAAGTATCTTCACCTTTTGTACTAGATTGTGCTATGGCAGCCAGCTTCGGTTTAGAGGGACAGTTCTTCACCGTATGTGGCCTTGCACAAATCCAACACTTCAAAGGTTTCTTTCCCTTCGAATCATCAGACTTCAAAGTCTCTTCCTTCTTCTTCTCTTTCTGTTTATCGAACTTCTTCTTCTTATCATCAGAAGTCTCATCATAATGTTCAACCAACCTATCAACTGCAGCAAAGGCTTCTTCAAGTGTCCTGATCCTTTGTCTCTTCACCTCATTGCGTGCCCAAGGCTTCAATCCAATAATGAAATTGAATACCTTATCTCTCTCCGCCATGTCAGGTAACTCAAGGATAGCACTTGCAAATTCCCTTTGATAAGTCTGAAGGTTCCCGGTTTGCTTTATAAATTTAATCTTCATCCTAGCTTCCCAAGTTTGGTCCTGAGGACTAAAATGGGCCTGCAAGGCTTCTTTCATGTCATCCCAAGAAGTGATGTCGGTAGCACTCCCATTTGCAACCTGGTCCATCCTTCTTCTCCACCACATCTTGGCATCTTTTGGAAGGAATTGAGCTGCAACTTTGACCTTGGTCTCATCATCAGATAGACCCAATCTCTCCAAGTATTGCTCCATGTCCCACAAGAAGTTACCAAGTGTTTTTGCACTCCTTGTACCATCGAACGAATCCGGTTCCTTGACTTTGACATGAGTCACTCCTCCACCTGAGCCATGCCTCACTGCCTTCTTCAACACCGCTATTTCATCCTTGGCATCGTCGAGAGCTTTCTTCAAGTTCATGATCTCTGCTAGACCCTGGTCCCTTGAAGCTTCCACATCCTTGGCCTTGTATTCAAGTTGTGTACACATCAAATGAGTGTACTCATGCTGAGTTCGGAGTTCATCGAGCTCATCCTTTGTCTTCAAGAATGCCTTTTGTTCTTCTACAACAAGGTCAAACTTTTCTCCAAAGTGAGCTTCTAAGAAATCCACCCTTTCTATCACTCTCTGCATCAAGTCAAAAGTATCCACAGGACTACGAGTAGACCCGGCATGTGATTCAGCCATTGCTAACCTCCTCTACCTTTGTAATCGAGTTTCGACCATGCACCGGTTTCACCTGCAACCGAATTCCTTGATGTCACACTTAGAGTGTTTCATCAACCTCTTTCCCTGCAAGAACCTGTCTCCACGACCACTCCTTTGTTAACCAGGATATCTGCTTGATTCCACCTGTAATCGATGTGTATGCTCTGATACCACCTGTCACGCCCCCGACCCTTTGGTAGTGTTCCAACCGTGCCAGCGGGGTGCGGCACCACCCCACTTTTTCTTTTTAACAATACTCAAGTGTGAGGACTACGCCTAATTCACAACCGGAACTTAGCTTGTGTTTCTCAACTAAGTTAAAATGCATTAATCCTTTATATCAATGATGGCCCATACTTAATCATTATCAACAACAATATAAACAAGAATTGCACGATATAAAGGGAGGGGAAACTCCCGAACAGTCTGCCTGATAATATATAAAATATCAGAATTTCAATATTACATTCGACTAGTGTGGTTGCAAGATAAAGCCAACACTTAGTCTCTTTTACAATATATGAGAACCTGCAATAATTACAACTGAGCGGGTGCCTTCAACCGGCCACCAAGACGCTCAAGAGAGCCTGCACAATTCTGCACAATTCGACCACACCGCATTCCACACAATCTACCACCAACCGAATCTGCGCCCTTCACAAATGCGCATGAGTTATGCACTCATGCTGTGCATATCCTCTTGTGTGTAGATAAGAATGCGCACTTTAGATGTGTGCTCAACCGAATTGATTGATGCCAAAAGCTCCATCCGCTCTGCATATATATATGAGAGTTAATGTGTGGCTGGGTTGGGCGTAGCCCCATGGCCGACGCCCCAACCGCCTTACATGAAACCCCAACTCTCCACAAGTTGTGGTCAGCCTGCATTTTATTATACACCTTCGTTCATGGCGTATAAACCTCCCGCGGCCATCATAACATTCCACAACGTTATATCGTGTAGCGCTGCGCTGTTATACTTCACACTTCGCATACCGTTCCGTCGTTCGCTGTCATCGTTCTGTTGTTCGTGTTGTCCGCCCGCTCATCCGACTACCCAGCGTGCATGCTGCCCATGCACGCTCGCCCATCGTGCGTGCCAACACTTGCTCTGCCAACGCGTCCGTTGTTTTCCCATGGCGGGCGGGTCGCCACGGCCACGTCGATTTGTCTCACCCGACGGGCGGACATCGTCCACTCGCGCCCGTTCAGCCTTGCCCGTGCGTTGTTGTTGTCTCCGCTCGATCGCCCATTCCACCGTGCGCACCCGCACATGCGCCCGCCCGGTCTCCGTCTCGTCGTACGCTCATCCACGTTTGCCTCCGCTCGGTTGCCCGACCCACCATGCACGCCCGCCTATGCGCGCCCGCCCGGTTGTCGACTCAACGCGTGCCCGGGGTGCCTCAACCCAACGTGCACCCGTCGCATTTGTGGTGACTCCCCGAGGGCGATACACCGGGGCTTCCAGTTTAAGAACCATCAATCATTTTTAATCTGAATTTACATACAACTATATATCAAACCCACACCATGAAATAAAAAAAAACATTTCGATGCATAAACAAAACCTAACAAATTGACCCGCAAAAACAATCATTGCCACAATACACAATTTTAATTCCACACTTTAGGGCTACATAATATCTGAGCATTGAAATCATCAGATATCTCTTTGTCTCCTCTCATTATCTTGTGTAAAGCGAGATGTTGAATATGAATGCCAACAGCTTAATTCTGCAAATTCTATAAGTCATCAACACCTTAATTATATGAACCTCTCCACCTTCGAAGATCAACTATTGTTGATTGAAGATTTAGATCATGGAGGAGAGATTAAGCTAGGTCTTAGATTCTTGTATCTTATGAGTGGCATGGTCATAGCCATGAGCCACCACCTCTATGGTATTGTAGATGCCAAGACAAACTGTCAAACTCTCCTGTAGAGTCCCTTATCTCTACTGTGGATTTTCCCACATTACATGCCTCTTTGAGAATCCTATAGAGAGCCATTTCCTCTGAATTGTTTTCATTTAATCAGAACTTCACTCATGCGGTATATAAGAAAAAGATCACAGGTGTAGGTATAACAATGGGTGAATCTAAAAAAAAATATTCTACGATGGGTCAATACCTGATCAGTATTTCACAAGCCAGGTCTTGATCTTGAAAGATTCTGCAAATTTCTGATCCAAAGAGTTGTGCTTGTCTTGAACAAATTCACGTGACAGTTCACCTTCAGCTGTTCCAGATTTTTCCCCTCTTCCATAGCAATAGATTGTGAAATGCCAACACTATGACCAAGTTGGCCATTTGAAGGATCATTGTTTTGATCTTCATCCATGTAAGAACTATCATAAAACCAATGATTCTTCAAACAGATGCTTTAGAAACAAACCTCTTGCAAGAACAAAGATTCATCTTAGATGGATCGCTTCTTGGCAATGGGCATCAATGGCCAAGAAGATATTCCAGTCATATGTCAGAACTTCTTCTAGAGTATTGAATAGTCTTGCAGTTGAGTTTTCTCCATCATCTCACCTTGTATCTGACAGGGGGGAAATGATGGTCAACTACAAGCTCCAAAGCCACATCAAGAGAGCCTGGGCCACAACCTGCCATACCGGATTCAAAGTTGTAGCTAGAGACAAAGATGCCCCTGAGCATGCCTTTAATCTGTGATACCTTTTGAAAGAATTGGGGACACTTCCTCTAGCAGAAGACTTCAGCTTCTTGCCAATCTTGGAAGAGTTCTAGGAATTTCATTAAGCATTCCATAGTTGTTGGTCAACCCTAAACCATCACAGATTGACACCTCCCTTTTCAGGTTATGGCTCTCCCTTTTATGTGGGGTGAGACCTCCCTTTCATCGTTGAAGGTTTCCCTCTTCAAAACATAAAGAGCACTTCCTCTAGTAGAAGACTTGAGCTTCATACCAAACTTGGAAGAGTTCTCCAAACTGCACTAAGCGTTCTAGTGTTGGTGGTCATCCTTAAACCACCACCCTTTATATGAACATTTTAGAAAGCACATTTAGCCTAGTGCTGCCATGCATTTTTGCACATTTTGTATTAGAACTCTCTTCTTGGACTCATACATAACCCTTCAGATTAAGGGGGGGAATGTTCGACACCTAATCCTCTAAGGGTTGGTGTGGAAGTTGAACAGCCAAAAGGAGTCCAACGGACCACTTGGAATATGAAAGCAAGGGTCACTGCTATGTATTATAAATATGTATCATTGTGAATAAGAAAAGGACTCTCTTGTTTATCTTTAATATTCTGTTGCTGCCATGTGTGTGTTTAACACTTTACATCAAATTCAAATGAAGTCTTTTTTTAATCTGATGCTGCCTTGGGCTATGGGATTTGTGCTTAAAGAAAATCCGTTTGCATTTTTCCTTTCTCAGAATCAAAGGCTGATAGAAGTCTACTTTGAGAACTAGAAGTCTACTTCTAGAACTGATTATATGTATTGATCTTCAAAGCTTCATTTTTAAATTTAATCTCCTTGAATATATCAAATATGCTATTTTATTTGTCCCCGATATTAGATGTACTGGTTTGCATAACTTTTTGTTGATCCTATGAAGCTATCTAGGTGGTAGTAGAAAGTGTAGTTTGATCACCTTCTTGTGAGGAAGCAGGAGTCTCTTTGGTAGTGATAATATCCTCTTGAGTTGAATCCTTGCTTAGGTTAACTTTGGGATTAACCTTAGTCATCTTCCTGTATATGATTTTGAATTCTTCACTGGGAGTATTAGTCACTGGAGGTGACTCTTATTCTCTAATCCCTTTTGCTACTTTCTCCTGTGTGACAGGAGTATGTAATGTTGAAGTTGACACCAATTGTTCCTCTACCTCTAGCACAATGTTTTAAGTCCATTCTAGCTGGTTCTTGTATCCCTTAATATTTGGTCTGAATGTATGAAGATAAGTTGTAGATTTATTTTCTATCCTTAACTTGGAGATGACCCCTAATGGATCATATGAACATGTAAAACTGAGGTTGAATTGCATTCATTTCAACAATATATCTGCTTCTTCCCTTGCTATCGTATTGTTACAAATGAAAGTGTTAAGATATTCCGACACATAGAAAATAATTAAGTTCAACTTGGTCTAGTATAGAGTTAGGTATAGAGTTAGGTAAAGTGTGTTTCTTTATCGTTGTACATTTTGTAACTTACAATCCGACGGTCAAGATATGTAGTGATCCGACAGTTCATTCTCTCCTCAGTATTACCGACACTTGATCCATGGCTTGACACCCGATTGGTCCATG
>APFE031413652.1:0-14383 GCA_000404065.3 Pinus taeda | reverse complement strand
TATAACAAATAATTTTTTATAAGACCAATAGGATTCAAGATGATGATGTCAACCATAGAGGATGATTCACCATTTTTGGAGTAAAAAAGTAAAAAACTTAAAAAAATAATAACAATAAAGAACTACTTTTTCAACTCATATTTTCAACTTATCTCTATACGACTTTACTCAAATTTCGAGTGGGGGCACTTATTGAACGCGAAATTTAATTCATCATCCAAAGAGTACCCATGTTGCATAAATTTAATGGACCCTGGTACATGAAAAGAGAGAAATACATGAAAATTGTGCAATCATGTTTTTCATGTATTTCATATTTTTCATGTAGCAAGATCCATCAAAAGTATGCAGCATGGGTACTCCCCGGCTGAGGAATTAAATTATTCATCCAATAAGTGCTCCCTCTCAAAATTTGAGTAAAATTGTAGCTAGATAAGTTGAAAATATGAGTTGAAAAAAAAAAATTATTTTTCCCTCTAAAATATGATGATGTAATCTAATGTTATTTTATTATTTCCACTATTATTTTATAATTATCCTTAGTAGGCCCATTTTAGACCTCAAAATTTCTCTAATGATTCAACATAAACTCACTTCTCGGGAGTGTTCTATTATTTGAGAAGAAACCAACACGGATTCTACAGAGTGACCATTTGATGGCCAACTAAGTTTTTGACACAATATCCACACACACACAAAACTTATCACTTCCAAGTTGAGAGTTAAACTTGTTCGAATTTGGAAACTTAGGGAGAAATTCCTCCTTGGGGTAGCCCTCCTCGTCTTAAGAAGACCCTACTAGCCCTTGGAATAATTTAATTTGCACGAGGGAAAATATTATTTTTAATATGAAACCATAACTAACAAAAAGAACAAGTTGGCCTAAGCAATGAAATTTGACCGCATCATCCACATATAAATACACCTAAGATCACATCACTTGGAGGCATCACACACCACACCATCTCTTCATATGATTGATTTGTACAAGTATGAAAATTGCATTTATTATTTCACACGTGCGTAGGATAGAGAGGCACTTTTGTTGACCAACGTTGACTTTTTGTTTGGGACTAATTTGACTAGTGTTGAATTGGAAGAGTTTGAATTTGTTTGACTTGTTTGGGACATGTTTTGGGAGGTCAATTTGACATGGACTTTGACCCAAATTTTCTAAGCCTTTTGACCAATGTTGAATGCAAAAATATGACTAGGGTTTTTATAGCTCAAACTTTGACTTTGACCGAGTAGAAGAGGCTATGTTCTTTGACTACTTGACTATAACTTTTTGGAGCACTTTGACCGTTGATTATTGACTAGTTAGGGAAAATTTGACCAGAAATTGTAGATTTGAAGTTTGACCAAATTTCACTTTCTTGCTCATATTTGTTTGGATCTTGGTTGGTTTATTTGACAAGTTAAGGCTTTGACCTTTGACGCATTGTTGATGTACTTGGACTATGTATCTCTCTATAGAATATTTGACGATAATCTAATAGAATAATAATTTGGAAAGGGTTTTCCCCCTTATGGGGTTTTTACTTGGTATTTGACCAAATCATTATCTTTATTGTTCTTAGATATCTGCTATTGTGCATTTGGTTTATTGTTTTATCTACAATTTCTTACTAATATTGGAAGATTGAAAATATATTAAATAATTAATTTCTATTGGAAGAAGAATTGTTATAAGTGATTGTTGCAACATAGAACATTGAAAAAAATTAACATGGTATTAGAGTTCATGTGAAGAGAAGCCCAAGGAGATAAGAGAAATCACCCTTTGAATTTATCTTATCCACTACTGAAGATCACTTGACCTAATCAACATGTCTTCCTCATACTTCAAAATTGAAGAGAACATAAATGATTCATCTATGTTGTTTGGAGATCTACAGTTGATTTCACTTTGGAGGAAAATGATGTTTCAAATATGTTGAAGGAACGATTCTTGAGCCTTTGGAGAATGCTTCTACTGTTGTCAAGTTCAAGTTAAAAAAAAGTGAGGTCAAAGCTAAGAAAATTATTATTGATTCTTTGAGAGATCATTTGATTACCTATGTTGTAAAGTTTAAGTAGTCTAAGGAGATGTATGATAATTTGGTTGCGATGTATAAGGACAACAACTTGAATCATATTATTTCCTTGAAAATTCAACTCAAGAACATCAAGATGAAGGGGAAGAGTGTGTATTCATACTTCATGAGGATATTCCAACCCAAGGATCAATTATTGTTTGCTGGTGAGATTACATTTGACAAGGAGCTAGTTCTAATTTCCCTTGGAGGTCTTCACCAAATTTGGGAAAAATTTATCACCACCATTAGAAACAATGACAGATTCCGTTCATTTAATGAGCTATTAGTAAATTTCACTCAAGAGTACACCAAGATGATTTCTAGAGGGAGAATTTGAAACCATGAAGAAGGAGAACCCACTACATTGGTGCTCAAGACAAGAAGAGGAAAGGACGAGGAGGACCATCTAATTCAAGAAAGCCAACACCATCATCAAAGTACTCTAAAAGAAGATTTAGAAAGGAAAAGTTTCAATGTTTCAAATGCCACAAGTATGGTCACTTTGCGAAGTATTGTCTAGAAAAGGGAAATTCTCATAGGTCTTACAATAACAACTGTGGCTTCAACAATAGCAGGTCCAATAATATAAGAAGAAGAGAAGCTCTCTTTTCTCATGAAGAATGCTACCATCCTAAAAATAGATCAAGGAACTCAAATTGTATGAAAATAATGCCTCAATTTGAATATTTTCTTATGTTTTCTCTTTCCAGTTCCTCTCCTCCAGATTCTTTTGATAGTTGGTTTGTGGATTGTTGTCTAGGAAATCCTCTCCGCAGACAAAGATGATCCCTATAGCCCAATGAGTGGGACTAGAAACCTATATGACAATCTACAGGACACTTTCCTAAGTTACGATTGAAATAAGAGATGAAGAAGATGGCTTACCTCTTTTTGATGCTATCATGTTCTCCTTTGTTGAAGACCTTGAGTCACTTGTGTCACGGGCTTAGTCCTACTACTCACAGCGTTTAAACACCTACACAAGGGATCAAGACACAACAAAGAATGAAAATACAAATAGCATAATCAAAAGTAATCTACTTAACAGATTAAGGAGAATTAAGATAAATGATACATGAGCATACACATTTATGGAAAATGGACCAACAGCTTTATATTAATAGAATAAAGGAGGAATCATACAACTAAGCCTTGATGTCAATAGGCTCTCCTTGAATGAATTTAGAAGTCCAAGCTAGGCTCTCCAGGCACTCCTTCTCCAAGCCAAATGAGTAGCATATAGGCACAATCTTAGCATAAGGGTGCAAATAGACAAAGACCAACCATTTGGGAATGGAAGACGCTAAATATATAGGCAGGGAAAGGGAGTTAGGATCTCTCTAAAGATAGGAGAAGGCTCTCATCACAAGGAGGTATCTCATAGGGATAAGACCAAGAGGCCAAGTTTGGAGAACTCGACCTCATCTATGATGAACAACCTCTAGCTCATTGCTCTAGAAGCTTCTAGATCACGGAGCTTCTCATCCTCTTTTGGAAAATTGCATTTTAGGGATCATCACAGGTATACAAACAAACAGAGCGATGGAATCATGGGTCTAGTATAGTGCAATAGGTGATCATTGTGGTTTTTAGTATCATAAGAGTCATGATTCTCAAATTAGGGTTTTATAGCCATTTCCTTCAGGGGAAGCTCAAGGCAATTCCAATCAATGTTTTAGGGACAATCTGAGCTGCATATCTAAATAAGTACACTACATGATGGTCATGTTTCGGGAACTTTAGGGTATGTCACAAGGAAGTGCAGGAGGTGTAACAAAATACTATGTAAAAAATTCCCCCTAAAGCATGAAGGCAGAACAAGGAGTCATGGCTGAGATGCTTTACAAGATTTTGCAAGGACGAGAACAAAATTGTCAGGAGACTTGCAAATCAAGGATTCATATACATATACATATATGATATCAAACATTAATCCATGATATGGACACGGTGATTTGGATAATAAGGAATATGTGAAATGATCCATGGTATGGGCGCAACCATCCAAATGAGAAGGATCATCTATAAATCTAAGATCCAAGGTATGGATGCAACCACCCGATATAGAAGGATCATCATAAATGTAAAGTTCCACTGTATGGTCACAACCATCTGCATAGCAGAAGCATGTGTACCATCATGAATAATACATAACTCCATGTAGCCTGAGTCATATCCTCTCTGTGGACAAAGATAATCCCTCTAGCCCAATGAGTGAGACTAGCAACCTACATGAAAATCTACTAGACACATTCCTAAGTTATGATTGAAATAAGAGATGAAGAAGATGACCTACCTCATTATGATGCTATCACGTTCTCCTTTGTTGAAGACCTTGAGTCACTTGCATCATAGTCTCAGTCATGCTGCTCACATTGTTTAAACACATGCACAAGGGATCAAGACACAAAAAATTATGCAAATACAAATAACATAATCAAAATTAACCTACTTAACATATCAAGGAGCGTTAAGATAAATTATACATGGGAATACACATTTATGGAAAATGAACCAACAATTGTATATTAATAGAATAAAGGACGAAGCATATAACCAAGCCTTGATGTCAGTAGGCTCTCCTTGAATGAATGTCCAAATCCAAGCTAGGTTCTCCAAGCACTCCTTCTTGAAGCCAAATGAGTAGCATATAGGCACAATCTTAGCATAAGGGTGCAAATAGACAAAGACCAACCATTTGGAAATGGGAGAGGATGAATATATAGGCAAGGAAAGGGAGTTAGGATCTCTCCAAAGATAGGATAAGGCCCTCATCTCAAGGAGTTATCTCATAGGGATAAGACCAAGAGGCCAAGTTGGGAGAACTCGATCTCATCTACGCTGAACAAACTCCAACTCGTCGCTCTGGAAGCTTCTAGATCATGAAGCTTCTCATCCTCTTTTCGAAAATTTCCTTTTAGGGACCATTGCGAGTATAAAAGCAAACAGAGTGATGGCATCATGTGTCTAGTATAGTGCAACAAGAGACCATCATGGTTTTCAGTATCATAAGAGAAATGATTCTCAAATTAGGGTTTTAGAGCCATTTCCTTCAGGGGAAGCTCAAGGCAATTTCCAATCAAGGTTTTACGTAGGATCTGAGTTGCATATCTGAATAAGTACACTGCATGATGGTCATGTTTTGGGAACTTCAAGGTATGTCATAGGGAAGTGTAGGAGGCATGACAAAACACTGTGTAACATGGATAATGGGGCTTCTAGATGCTTCATTAGTTATCATGAAGTCCTCTCAAACCTGGTTGAGAGGGAGACAAATTTGAAGATCATTCATGGGGACAATCCTACCTATCATATAAAGGGGTCTAGTTTTTTCTCATGCATTTGTATTATGATCAAACTATACATATACAAGATTTTTTATATGTGTCTAGATTGAAAAAAATATAGTGTCTATATTTTCCTTGGAGGAAAAAGGAATGAAAATTGCCTTTATAAGTGGAAAGATACTTACTTGGCCAAAGGAATTTGGCTTAAGGGATACCTTCACTTTGGAATAAAGAACTAAATACCTTTATAAATTCAATGGAAGACCACTTTGAGCATTGGTTCATGATAGTAATCACCAATGTGAGCTATGACACTGAAGATTCACTCACCTTCATTATGATGTCTTTCTTGAAATGAGGAAGATGGTCTTTGGGATGCCTAAGGTTCAAGAAATTCATGATGGAGTTCTTCCAGGATGCACAAGTGAAAATAATCTGAAGGGACCATTCCCTTCTAGCAAGATCAGGGCCAATGGCATACTACAACTCATTCATTTTGTTCTGTGTGGACCCATGCTAGTCACATCTCTTGCTGGCTACCTATATTATATTATCTGTGTGTATGAAGTCTCCCTCAAGACATGGATATTCTTCTTGAAGCATAAGTACCAAGCATTCAATATGTTCAAATAATTCAATGCCAAGATAGAGAATCAAACCAGAAAGAGGATCAAAGTCTTCAGGTCTAATAATGGAGGAGAATGCATTTCAAATGAGTTCATTGAGTTTTGCAAGAAAGATGGAATCAAGAAGGAAACCATTGTACCTTATAACCCTGAGAAAAATGGAGTGGCTGAAAGGAAGAACAATACCATCATGGAAGATACCTGAGCTATGTTGCATGATCAAAATTTTCCATAGTTTCTATCGTGAGAAGCTGAAAATATTGTTTTCTATGTTTAAAATACAACTCCTCATCAAGCCTTGGGTGAAATGACAGACGAAGAAGTTTTCATGGGTGTAAAGCCCAATGTTGGAAAATTGAGGGTTTTGGCTACCTCATCTACTTTCATGTGACGAAGGACAAGAGAAACAATATAGAAGCTTCAAGAAAGAAAAATTTGTTTGTTGGCTATTGTGAAAATTCCAAATCTTATAGAATATATGTACATGGTCAAAGGAACATAGAGTTTAGCAGGGATGTAACATTTTATGAAGATGTCGCCCTTGGGAAAGAAATGGACACTCCTTATCGTATTGAAATAAAGGATAATTCCATTGATGAGCAAGAAGATTGTCCTATGCTTGAACCAAATGTTGTTGATGATCCTATGGAAGTCATGGACCCCTTGAATCTCCCTCTATGTGATCCTCCTACCAGGAAGAGACCACTATGGCTTCATGACACTTTACAAGATGCTAAGGGACATATTGTTGCATGAGGAACATTTAAGGAAAGAAAAATGCCATGCTGATATCAGGTATATGTTGTAGCAATGAGCAACATGATAAAGGTTGAACCACACACTTTTGAAGTAGTGAAACAACAAGTATGGAAGGATACTATGGTCGAAGAATATCAGTCCATAATGAAGAATGAAGTGTGGGAAGTGGTACTGCGACCTGAAGGAAAGTCTATTGTGGCTTCTAAATGGTCGTACAAGATTAAGCATGGGGCGAATGGTAGTATCAAGAAATATAAAGCAAGATTTGTGGCTAGAGGTTTATCCCAGAAAGAGGGAGAGGACTATGATGACTTTTTTGCACCGGTTTCTCGCTACACTACCGTTTTGTCCATCATTTCTCTAGCTTCTAGCCAGGGATGGAAACTTCACCAAATGGGTGTGAAGATTGTGCTCTTACATGGCATGCTCAAGGAATAAGTATATGTTGAGCAGCCATAGCAACTTCAGTAGCAGGACATGAAGACTCATGTGTGTAGGCTAAAACAAATTATCTATGGACTTAAGCAAGCCCCCAGGGCTTAGTATGCATGTATTGATAGCTACCCGATGAAGCTTGAATTTATGAGAAGCAATGTTGACCTGAACCTCTACTTCAAATTCATCCAAGGTATTCCCCTAATTTTAGTATTATATGCTGATGATTTATTATTGATAGGTGGAGAGCCTCTTATTCTCAAGTGTAAGGGGGAGATGGACTTTGAGTTCGAAATAAAAGACCTTGGATTGGTGCATTATTTCCTAGGATTAGAGGTGTGGCAAAGACCTAGTGATATTCTCCTTTCTCAAGGGAAATATATTGTCAAAATATTGGAGATATTTCGAATGGTGGAATGCAATTCCATGACCACACCGATGGAGATGAACTTAAAAAGTTATGTGAAGAAGCTACAAGACCCGATCTGACAAATCCTTCTTAGTACCAACAATTTATTGGTGCATTGATATTCTTAGTGAACACTCGACCAGACATATGTTTTGTTGTCAACACTCTGAGTCAATTTATGACTTGTTGAAAATGAAACAAGATGATGGAGCTTAGTGAAAAGAACTCGCCTTCACTAAGTGGGCCCGCAGGCTAATTTTGGCGCAAAGTCTATTTTTAGACACATGGATCATGGTCTATGAGTTGCAGGATGCTATTTATGGATGATTGGTCATGTTGGTAAAAATAGATGGACCTCTATTTTTAGACTGCCAGTCAAAAAATTAGAATAGTCGAATATTATTAGCTCTTAATAATATTTGGACTATAAACATTATCTTATCCTCTTGCAGCAATTCAGTTCGAGCTATGGATGTGGCACATGCAACTACCAGAAGGAAATACACTTTTCCTATGGGTTAGTTGAGCTATTGTATGATGGACTTCAGTTAGAACTCAAGTGATTGTGTAACATCCCTCCCTTAATAATAAATAATAAATAATAAGAACTAATAAAATTATATACAAAATACATTAAAATAAATAATATATATATTGAATATATTAAATAACCATTATAAATAATAAAAATACTATATAAAAATAATCATAATATAAATGAATTATACTAATCATTATTAAAATAAAATAAATTTAATAAATAAAAATAGTATATGATAACCATAATAAATATTATATATATATATATATATATTTATAAATAAGGAAACTATTAAAATTATACATAGTTGACACATGGAGGGTGGGCATGTGGAATGCAGACACATGGAGGTGTGCATGTGGTTTCCTATCCAATGTTTTTTCTATTTAAGGAATGATGAGGAGGATGGAAGGGGGATCCTTCTGAGTTTTTGTCTTCATTCTCTTGGAAGAGTATTGAGACTTAGGAATACTGGCAGTAGTCGTTGATTGAGGGGTCGGGGGTGGCCAGTTGTAGCAGAATCCTGCACAATTGAGCCTACGGTTGGGAGGAGAGTCGCCCCCAAAACCATGTTGCGGTAAGCCTACTTCATGCACAGGTAAGCTCAGGTAAGCACTCTTCATTGTTTAAATTTAATGTTAATAAGTGAATTAGATGTTGATTTTGGGCTGTTACATATGGTATAAGAGCAGGACACGTAGGGCCTTTTGGCATTTTTATGTAGAAATTTTTTATTATTTCTTGACATTTACTACTTTCATGAGAGATGTATTAATTTGTTTATATATTAAGTTTTTCTATTATTAAAAGCACTTAACTGGTAATTTTCTTGCCGGTGAAAAAGGGATGTTGTATCGTTTATGGTCTATGTTGTATCGTTTGAGGCTTGTCCTAAGCCTCCATTTGAATTTCATTTAAATTTTAAAATTATTTTTGTGTGCTCGTTAGCTTTCAGAATTTCGCTCTAGCCTTGGAGGATGGGTATTAAAATTTTGTGACTCAAACAATTTACTTGCCTATTTTTCTACAAGACCGCAAGCAATTTTCACCTCTTAGAGCTACGCTACAAGGGTTGAGGTCATAATTTTCGTTTTAGAACCCAATAACGCTTGTCTTTGCAGTAATTTCAAACCATTTTTAAACAAGGTTTCAATATCATTTTCGGCTCAAAAGAAATTCAATCCTTAATCCTTATATATTGTTGAGTTGCTTATTGCTTCTAATCGTGAATTGGGTCGGCCTCAATTCCAGTTCTTTAATAAACTTGTGGATTTAGCCAGCCTCAGCTTCAATCCTTACATTTTGTTGGGTATGTCTATTGCGTCAGAGTGTGAATTGTGGCAGCCTCAATTTGACTCTCTATATATTGTTGGGTATGCGTTTGGCTTCAAACCGTGGGGTCCTGCTCCGTTTCTACTCTTACATCTTGTTGGTATGCTTAATGCTTCCAACTGTGAATTCGGTTGCGCTCCGTTGCAGTCATATTTTGCTGGGTGTGCTCATTACTTCAAACTATTGAATTAATTTCAGTTCTTATATATTGTTGGTTATGCTTTTCGCTTCAAACTGTGACTTGGTTTGGGCCCAATTTTAATCCTTGTATATTGTTGCTTTTACTCGTTTCAAATTGGGAATTGGGTTGGCCTAAATTTCAGTTTTTACGCACTCATTGCTTACTGTTCTCAATCTGTAAAGTGAAGGTTATTCGTGTTACATGTGCATGTATTTGGAAATACAATCTTAGCAAGTTATTATTAGGAAATTTGAAGAAATTTCTCGATTTGGCTCATGGATGGATAGTTGCAGTCAGTGCTTTGCTGATGTTTGCTTTTTTTTCACCATTGTGGATGTCCCATAAAGCTACTTGCTTTAAATGGGACTGTCAATGAAATCCCTGGTTGGCTGTTTACTATTGGTAAGTAATTCAAAAAAAACATTTAATGAGAATAAGCTTGATCGGTCGTGTTAAATCACAAATTTACTGTTGGAGAAACATCACCATTAAAAAAAAAAAATGGATTTTAACTGTGAAATTCCGTATCATGAACTTCTTTCCAGTGGTTTGGTGTAATTCTAGTTCTCTCCATTACATGTCAGAATTTGGAAGTGCTGTTGACATCCTCTTTTTTTTTCCAAATTTGTGAGGAAATTGACTCGCTTCTTCCAAGACACCATGTCTTCATTTCTGCGAAGACTAATGCTGTTGTGTAACTATGTTTCTGTGAAGATGGAAGAAAGGTCTTATTTGAGAGTGCTTTTCCGTGGCCAGTTAATTGGAGTTGAAGTTTTCACTTTGTTTTACTTTTCTTGGACAATAGCTGTTGTTCGTATGTTGAGTTGAAATGAATTAACTAACATCCTACCCTGAAATTTGGACTGTCGGAGATCTCCAGTGAAGGATTCGCCTTTCCGATTAATCATTATTTGCTTGAAGTATTTGCAGTCATGTAGACTACAGAAGATTGAAGAGTGATTCTGTTAGGTATTTGAATGACACGTTGCAATTTGAAAAGCATAAATTATGCTTCGTTTGTTTTTCATATTGATATCTAAAGAATGCCCCATTTTAAATAGCCCTGAGGCCCGTGAATTAAACCTGGGCGAGGTGTTACCGTAACATTACTTCAAAGTTCAAAGTTCAGGTCACCCACACAAAAAAAATATATCTATATATATATATATATATTGAGAAGTTAAGAAATCTGGACGTTATGAAGCCACACTGCTTGGATTATTGAATTTCATTTAAATTCATGTTCAGTTTTACCCCCTTTGCTAAAGGCAGTGATCAATTTTTAGGAATTTTAGTGTTGATTTTTTTAGTACTTCCGGCAAGTTCATAGAAATTGATACCCATTGATAGAAAGACCACTAGTGTAATTAAACAGGGTCCATCATTTACATAGATAAAAAAAAACAGTGCACATGTTTTCTCTATCTGCTCCAAATGCTGGCTTGAGATTTAAAAGCATCACAACGCGTTTGAGTGTGCCGCTTGTGATAATTCCACTTATTTGAAGTCTACTTATATTTTCAAATGGATTGTTTGTCTGAATGTTCCTAGATTTTGATGTATTGTCAGATTGAAAAATGGAATGAACAGAGGGAATCTGGAACATTTCCTGGGCCTCTGTAATGCAGCTGGAAGGAAGCATCGTGTTGGCTTGAGATGGCTATAATTTATATCCAAATTAGTTCTGTTTTGGAGGGTTACTGAATTAATTCTTCTAAAGACAAGCTTTATATTATTACTCCATGCAGTTTGCTTGATTTGAAATCTTAATGCTGGTTAAGTTCATAGAGTCCTGCTTAACTGTAACTGTTTTATGAGATGTTTATATCCTGGTGATTTTGCTACCTTTTCACAGAATCCTTCTTAGCTGCAAGTTTTCTTTATGAATGTTTTTATCATGGTAATTTTGTTACCTTTTGTTGTGAATGGAAGCTTTATATTAGTACCACTGCATGCAGTTTGCTGATTTAAAATGTTAATGCAAGTTATTTAAGATTCAAAAATTTCATAGGATCCTGCATAACTGGAACTGTAAATTTCACTGTTTTACCTCCAAGTTATCAAATATCACCTTGCCATTTTAAGTGTCATGTTGAAACTTCAGACTGGAAATATCACAATGCTTATCCTATAGCATAAAATATAATGCATTTCATCCTGTTTTCTGAATCAAAATATGCTTGTGTATCTGTTTTCTAGGTAGTGAGTGTCCTGTTTAAACTTTAAAGTAATTTTTATGTATAGGTAAACCTATCTTCTGTTTTAGGGTGATGAAAGTGCCTCAGGGAAGACCACCATTATGTGAATGTTGTCTTCGTTGAATTCCATGGCGACTAAATGAATGAAAGTATGTGGTTTGCCAATCCATACATCAAAAAGTGTTTATAATGGGGTGGTTATAGTGGTGGTTTCTAACATAGTGAAATGTAATTCTGTAATTGTGATTGGATCTCCATTGAGCAGGATTTGTTGAGCCATCAACAAGACCATGAATTGTTGTGCTTATCATTCTAGTTATGTCTACAAGTCACTGGAATAAATTCAAAGGTTGTGTTGCACCTATGATTAAGTCCCTAGCAGCAACGCCATGATTGTTTGGTTGAATAGTTGGTACTATCGGTTTGTAACTCAGAGTTTCTACACTCCCCTGCATTTGAATTGCTCAGCATTGTCATTCTCCCTTGTGTGCCCCTCAATTTCACTCTGTTTCATTGCTGGTTTAAAAGTGATGGTTTAATTAACTTGTAATTGTATAATTGGCCCAATTCCATTACACCAAAACATCCACATAAAGGGACTATGTAAACCATTACAGCAATACACAAGCGTCGTGAGCTAGCTACATTACATTAATCATTAGCTAGGTATTTAGTTTCTTTACTTGAATGCTGTGTAAAACCCATTTCTCTAGACTTCTTTATTACTTACAATGACCCTTATGACCCTATGACTCACTTAAGCCCATTACACTACAGCCATACGTTATACAAGCTTGTTTGTAGTAATACTATTTACAACGACTTATTTATTGGTTTTAAGAAGGTATATGCGTTAATGGTTTGCATTGGCTTTGGTTGGTTGACTATTGGCCTTGGCAATTGATACACAAATAAACCGATTTTTTTTCAAAAAGGAACTTAGCCATTGATTTCAATTAATGAACAACTTTTGGAGAAATGGTGAGATGGGTGGTTTATGGGCATTTCCTGCACCAAAAGTTGCTGGTGGGGAAGCTGGCATTGGGGTGCAAGTACTCCGGTTGATGTGATAGCATCCTCTCCCCCATTTGGTCTCTAATAAAATGAATGTTTTGGTATCCTGCCCTTCATTATCAAGTAGAAAAGAGCCTTTAATCCTTTCACAATCTCCACAATCCTCGAGTTTGTTAAGGCCTTAAATGACACAAATCAGAACTCATATGAGGCCCCTCGTCGAAAAATTCTTTTGCGGAGAAATCAGGGATTGCTTGGTATTAACTGATGCAATTGGGATCTGATAGTTCATACCAACTGAAGAGATCGAGTATAGAATGAGTTTACCTGAGAAGGACATCATGAAGTTGTCAAAGTTCTCAAGGTTGTCATTGATGCCTGCTCTCATGTTGATGAGAATAGGAATTGTTAATTGCATGAGATGTAATAGAATGTGAAATGAATGGGGTTCTCTGGAATCTGGAATATGAACGACTCATGAAGGCCTCAATGTTTTTGAAGTGGTCAGTGTTGCTCATTGGCAGGTTAGTGTTCATATTTTGAGTTAGATGATCCAGGATATTCCTCCTGTGGCTAGCATGCTAGCCTGAGGTGAATTCTTTCCACTTTCTCCTAAGATTGGTTTGGCTTGTGATTGTTTGTTTGAGAATAATCCTTTTTAAGATGGCATTTATTCATAATTCATTCGATCAGTTGAAAATTATTTTTTGCAATATTGCGTAATTTGCGTACATTGTTTTGGTTCATCCTTGAATCTTGAAATTCAATAAACTTCTAAAATTTCCTTTGTTTGTAATTCCAAGGCATTCCATGTTCTTTCTGACTGAAGTTCTGCAACTTCGTACATTATGATTCTGAACAGAATCATTTTTTCTCAAAAAATGGGAAAATACTCTCAATTAGCCCCCCCACAATATGAGATATTATGTTAAATGTTGAAACTTAACAGTAAGCCAGAAAAAAATGGATGAAAACAAAGTCTATTAATATTTATCATTGATTATGCCTGTATGGTGAACAAGCGCAGCATTAAAGTTCATTTGATATTTCAAATTAAAACTTAATGTTGGACTACATTTCTTAAATTACCGGCTTTTGGCCACATCCATTTCTAATTGAAGAAACCAATATTATATTTCAAATTAAAATGACTACTGTTTAGATTTAGTTCGTGTGTAAGATAAAGTTATGATTTGTTATGCCCAGAAAAGGGTATATTTCAAATTAAAATGACTACTGTTTAGATTTAGTTCGTGTGTAAGATAAAGTTATGATTTGTTATGCCCAGAAAAGGGTAAAACGTGTAGACTACAGCATTTGGGTGCAGTAACTCTTCTATGTTTTGGCTCTTTCTGTCGGAACCCAGCAACAATTATTATTATTTTTTTTTTTTTTGGGCAAAATTGTGGTCTTTTGTTATTTAAAATGCGTTTTTGAATGTATAAATGGATTCAATGCCCTTAAAAACCCCTGGAGCACTGGGATATGCAGATTTCACACTCAAATATGTGATTCCATCAGGT
>APFE031413651.1:29420-43721 GCA_000404065.3 Pinus taeda | reverse complement strand
TTACTTGTGGTCACTTCTAGAGCTTTCTAGAAGAGTGTTGGACGTGTATTGAGCGCCTCCAGATGGTTCATGCATCCCTATGATAGAGGAACTTATCCCATCAAGAGAGGAGCTACCCCATCCAAAAGAGGGAGTATCCCATTGATGTTGGAACTGAATAACTTCCTCTAGAACACTATAAATACAGGCCTTGGGCCAGAGGAGGGAAGGTTGAAAGCTGAACATTCCAAAGGCTAGATGCTGCTGGAATTAGGACTTCCATTGTAAACTTGTGAAGAGAGATTACCATCCTTTCTTGTTGCCATATTGGAAGTGGGTGAGCTTGTCAAAGTAGAGGAAATCTCTTGCTAGACCCTGGGAGGAGCTTGCACAACACCAAGGCTCAGGTTGTAATGGTTCCTTTTTTGTTTCCTTAATACAAATAAGTCCATTCTTCTCAATGATTTGTTGTCAATGAATTATTTCATGTACTCCTTGGTCTATATGATGAATGTGCTTTGTTTTATGAATTATTCAGGTGTTATGTAATCGTTTGCTTTGTTAGTGTATGCAGGTCTTAAAGTGAAGGAGGAGCTCATCTGGATCAGCAAGGTTGGACTGCTACAACAAGCGTTTGGACCCAAGGTAAGATCGGAAAACACTTGGTCTCTCATAGAATAATGTATATTTAGAGAAGGATTTCTCTTGTTTGGTTTGTTTGTCACTAGAGAGTCTTAGACTCCTAGGGAGGTTAGGTTTGTCTGCAAAAATAACTATTTCCGCATGACACTCCCTCATCAATTACAGTCCTAAAGCAAGGTTTGTTTTTGACTAACACTGGAATCTAGAAAGCCATTTGATGAGGTAAACGAGGTGTACTATTTTCTAAATCGAAGACTATAAGGTTTGAGTCCTAAAGATCAATAACTCCTATAGCTGACAATAGCATTTTACGCTGTGCTGGACAAGATTGTAGCACTTCCAAAGCCGACATTGCTGAAGGTGAAACAGCTAAATCTTCAACAATGTTATAGTTTTGAGCAGCTCTCGCATCTGGATTGAAAGCCGATTTTCGAAGTATAACCTTAGCGGGTGGTTTGATTACTAAGTCGGGATTTGGTTTCTCGATCTGTAGCAGTTCGGAACCAGACGGAGCTAAGGTTGATGGATTGGAATTAGAAGATTCTGCTTCCTTACCACCAAAAGGACTCTTACTTCCATAATCTTGCGATTGTGTCGCAATTCTTACATGTGACATCATCATTATGGGCTCCTTCGAGGCACTAGATAAGAACCTATCATCTTACTGTCTTGACTTGGAAAAGCATCCTTCAAAACAGTAGGTGTTTGTGAACCTTTGACAATTTTTGCAACGTCGGCACGATGTGGACAATCTCTTTTAAAATGCTCCTCATCGCAGATGAGACAAGGATAGTGAGGTTTACGTTTCTCGTTAGTAGATTCAGGTTTATCAAATTTCTCCTTCGAGTTTTGCTTATTCTTCTTCTTGCCTTTATTCTTACCATTAGATTTTGATTTGGTCGTAGATGATTCTACGACATGAACATTGGCAGAAATTTCAGGTGAAGACTCCCCCTTCGGGGAATCTAGTAAAGTTATAATAGGAGAAGAATTCTTGGAGGATTTCTTCTTATTCTTGGTATTAACAGTACCAATCATACCGTCATCAGCATGAGACCCTGAGGGAGGTGCAGCTATTTGATTTTGTTTCGGAAGGTTAGGGATTTTCTCGTGTAACGTACCTGACTGGATATAAACTAAGTCAAGGTACTGAGCTTGAGCAATTACTTGCTCTTTGGTAACTACTCCTGCCTTTGCTACATCTTCAGTTATTTTAGGTAATAATGATTTTACAAACCATTCTGCCAAAATTTGGTTCGGGATAAAAAATTTCACTAAACGACGTCGACGTTGCCATTCATGAATATGGTCTGAAATATATGTGGACGTCGACTATTTTAATGAAGTTAATAATTCCGTTCCATTGTCATATCGGACTGGCAGCTGAAAATGAGTAAGGAAGGAAGTGGCTAACTGACTAAAATTGTAAAAAGAGCCTTGTGGCAACTCAATGTACCACTTGGCGGCAAGGCCAATCAAAGTGCATTGAAAAAGATGAAGATGAATTGAATCATCTATAATGGAATTCAATGCACACCAGAGATGGTAAGTCATCACATGATTAGTTGGATCTTCTCCTGACTTCCCCTCAAACTTTGGTAAATCACTGGGCAACTTATTCGGCATTGGTAGCCAAAACGGAATATAATTAATGGGATCGTTCATAAGGCGCGACAAATCAGGAAAATCCAAAGTTGCTGTAAACGGTAACTGACGGTTCAGATCCCGAAAACTTGGGGTCATAAGACTAGCCCCAGGAGGAGGATATCTAGGATAACATGGTATCGAATTTGCATTTGGGATATTATATCCTCCTGGAAAACTAGGATTAACTAGACCATACTGGGGTTGTTGAGGTTTTTGATACGTATACCCAGGGTACGGTTGATAAGTAAATTGGGGTTGACTTGTGACAACCATACTAGGCCCAAGCTGTCCTACAAGCATCGAAACTAGAGTTTGGATTGTAGGTCCGGACTGAGGTAAAGAGGCCTGAGGAGTTGATACAGGAGCAGTAGAAACTGGAGCTGCTGATACTCCAGAAATAGGTGGAGTGGATTGAACAGAGGCCAAAGTAGTTGTAGCAGACGTTTGGGATGGAGTTCGAGGTGAAATAGGCCCAGATTGATGAGCTACCCCAGGTGTAGAAGTTTGAGTAGAAGGCTGGACAGGTTGCTGGGGTGAACCAGAAATAAAAGACTGTCCAGATTGAGATGACAACTACACACTGGGTTGCAGAGTCTGTTGATCCCACACCACGTTCATTTCGGGGTATGGACCCATAACAGGTTGAGCATATTGAGGACCAAAACTAGGTTGAGTGTAAGATTGATAATTATATGGTACATTTCCCAGTCCTTGAAAAAATGATTGACCTAAAGGTTGGTACTGACCTTGAGGCACATATTGATACTGGGGTTGACCTTGAGGTACATATTGGTATTGGGGTTGACCTTGAGGAAAATACTGTCCCGTAGGGACATACTGGCCTTGAGGTTGCCCCCCAAGCGGTAACGGACTACGTTGAGGTTGCCCCCCAGGCAGTATTTGAGTACCTTGCGGCTGCCCCCCAGATGGTATCGAACTACCTTGAGGTTGCGAATTAGGAGTGGTACCAGACATCATAAGAATCTCTTTGACACTTAACAGTGTAGTTCTGTTATTACCAGGAGATACTACATATTCGATGGGTTGAGGAGATGCTCCCGAAAACATACCAGATAAAGCCTGATACCTAGGAGGAATAGAAGGACCATCATGTAAAAATGTTTCTGGAATCTAAGAAAACAAGGATGACTGTCTTGACATATTCAAAGGAGGATAATAACCTCTGGGTGTTGGATGGAAAGGAAATCGAGGTGGTGAAGACACGAGACCTGGATTTTCTAAGAAATTAGTCAACGAAATATACCAAGCGTCACCTCTAATGGGACTGTAGAAAATGGATTCACGCTCCCTAAGTTCGACAGTTGGTTGATTTTCAGGGATGCTTATACCTTCGTTCAGACTCGAACTTACAATTTCTTCAATGGAAATGAGTCCAGAAGGAAGATTCTCAGTAATGATATTTTCTACCATGGGTGAACTAGGACCACTAGAAACAGGAGAAGCAAATCCTTAAGATGGAGTAGCAGCAGGTTCAGTCTCAGGTTCAGAGATTTCAGGTTCTTCGGCTAATGAGCTAGTAGGAGTGATACTACCAATAACCTCAGAAAATGAAATTGGTTCAGGAATATGTTCTATTTCTTGAACTAGATGATTAGGATGTATGATTAACGAAGACTCTTCGGCCTCCGATGACCCAACCCTACTTTCACTAGGTGTGACAAGAGCTCGCATCCCTTCAAGTTGACTTGGTGTAAATTCGGGAGGCTGCCCCTGAAGTCGACAGGATTTTCTCGGTAATTCAACCACGACTAATTATTTAATTACTTCAGACAAAAACAAAGAAAATCTCAAGAAAACCACCTAAAGTATCTAAAGAACCAAACAATTTGAAGCACATGCCTAATAAATCTAGGAGATCAAACCACACACAAACGTTATCTTTCTGGATCGAAAACACTAGTTGGTGATGAAATCCAACGTCGCAGAATTCAATATAGAAATGGCAGTTGGAACAGTTACCCCAAAAACCTGCTTAATGAAACATATTGGCACAAGTTTCTCCACTATAATCGTCTCGAGTGAAGATAACCCCCCAGAGAGTCCAAGTGAGTCTAGTCAACGTTTGCTCGAGGTACAGTGGGATCTTCCCTCCACCATCACCTAGGAAAGAATCCTAAAGATTATGGCCACTAAGGTCACCAATAGAAACAAATATACCTAGGGGAACAGTCTACGATCCGATACACATGCAAGGGTAGAGTAACAAGCTCAATCCTCTTTAAGGCTCCTTAACACAATCCAAGGTTTACCAACAAGTGACCCCAGGCTCCTCGACAATGGTCAATCCGAGGTTTACCATTTTTAATACGTGAATATCTTCTATTGTTGCCAATGAGGAAGGATTAATTCCCACACTGGTTCGGATATGATCTCATGCTTCTCCTTTAAGAGGAGCTTTCCCAGAGCATAGATGTAACAATTGGAATTTCTCCCTATCGCAAGATCGACTACTTGTTTGTTTAAACTATCTTGGAGAGTTAATTACTCCCTACTCCAAGATACTAGCCTAAGCTATGTTGGTGAAAAGAGCCCTAGAAAATAAAAGGATTGCTAGATGGATTTTAATTAAGCGTTAATTTTATTGTTTGTTTCTTAAGTCAATGGGTGCAGAGATGAAACTTTATGGTATGAAGACTCAACTCCAAAACACTAAAAAAATGCACCTAAGATGATAACAATTCCTTTTCCTTTTCAATGAATTTCTAGCTAAGGAAGAATTGAAAATGCAATGCTTTGAAAATCAAATCTTTCTCTTAACATACAACTTGAAAAGAAAACTTTTTTATCTTTTTCAAAAAACTTTAAAACTAGACTATTAATCACGCTCACAGAAAATCCCTTTGCTTTTCATCAATCAAAAACTACAAGAACAAACAATTATTTTTAGAGAGATTTTAGGATTTCTAGAAAAACTCTAAAAAGCTATTGAAAACAATTTTTTCAACAAGCTTCTATAATTTCTAAGAAAAACTCAAAACTATAATCTAATCTTGAGATCTAAACAAAAAATGGATTGAAAATAAACTTGAAATGTTTTTGAGGATGCTTAACTTAGTCTTTCAGCTAACTGAGGATCAATTTGTTCAGCTCAACAAACTAATCACAAACACCCATTTATGGTTTAATAAAAAATTAAATTCGAAACTTTCAATCAAGTTTAATCAAAGTTTTGCAAAAGAGACAAATGGGATCTAGCTCTATTCAAGGATAGATTTCATAATCTAGTCAAACTCCGCAAGAAGACCAGAGATACCAGGGTGATCTAAGGCTCTAGGGCTTGTAATCTCTGAGCTACTATGAAGACCAAGGAAAAATCAATCCAACAGGAAAAACTTCTAGAAAATCACTTCAAACAAGAATGCTGATGAAAACTAACTCACAAGGAACATTTGTCAAGAAAAGTGCAGGTCTGGGCCTAAACTAACAGCTATGGACAAAAAATAAACCTAACTAGGTGGATGGATCTTAGGTTTTTCAAACTTTTGACAGGGTCCACAGGCCCCCAGTAGAACCAGGTGCGGTGCTACTCTGTGTTACACTGTAACAGTTCGGACAAGTCCGCACTGTAACTGATGCAGAAGGTGCGGTCCTCTTCCAAAATTTCAAAAAATAAAATTCCAACCAGGATCTAACAAGTACCCAAACTCACACACATCAAGGCAAAATCAGAAACCAAAACTCAAGTTTCTCAAGTCAAAGCAAAGACAAATCAAAAAACAAACCAAACCAGTCCCTAGTGCAGTCACCAATTTGTTGGTCGGATAAATCATTCTTGCAGACAAGACCGATCTCCCTAGTATCAAATGATATCTAGCAACAAAGAGCACAAGAAAATCTACTTTTCTCTAAACATGTTTCAATTCATAAATGAAAACTAAGAGGTGTAAAATACCCTACCTCGGTCCAACGGTTATTTGTGGCAGCGTTATTGTCACACTGAATGAGTCGATTTTGCGGACAAGCTCAACCTTCCTAGTATCTAAAGATATCTAGTGACAAGCAAGCCAATAAAAAACTATCTTTCTCTAAATATGCAATTAAAAGCAAAGGTAAACAAGTGTTTTAGGCCTACCTTGGGTCCAATGCAAGTTTGTGGAAGCCTTGCTCCTTTGATCCAAATGAGCTCCCTTGTAGCAAGTCTGCAAACACAAACAAGCAAACAAATTAAATAGCACCTGAAAAGCCAATGTCATAAAGAATATCCATCATAATGATCAAGGAATTTATGAAACAAACCACATAAGACAATTTGTTGAGAAAAATGAATCTGATTGTATTAATTCAAATCAGAGAAGAACTTTACAACCTGTGCCTTGATGTTGTACAAGCTCCTCCTAGGGTCCAACAAGAAGTCTCCTCTACTTTGACAAGTTTCACTCACTTCCCAATGAAGCCAAAAGGTATGTGATCTCTCCTCTCAATCTTAACTAGGAAGTCTCAATTCCATCAGCATTTACCCTTAAAAATGTTCAGCTTCTAACCTCCCCAGCAACCAGCCTAATGCCTTAATTTATAGTGCAATGGAGGGAAGTTACTAGGCCCTCCTTCAAAGGGATAGCTCCTCTTATCAAGGGATTAGTTCCTTCTCTTTTGGGATGCATGAACCATCTTGGAGCAAACAATCCACATCAAAATTCCTTCTAGAATCATCTAGAATTAACCCAAAGTGAGTTTTTTAGAATAAACTTGCGCCTTTTTTACTTTCACAGGGGTACACACCCACCCCTTTACAGACAGAGCATGCAGATACGCAGGTAACATGAACAAAGGGTGCGAGCCCGCAGCTAAAAGTGAGAGAAAGTGCGGAACCAGAGCTTTATTGAGTTTTAATGTCTTTCTCTCATTTTCAAATCTTGACAAGAAGAGCTAAGGTCTGAGACTTGCTTAAGAGGACAATATAAGTGATCATATACCCATACTGACCACAAATAGTCATGGTGACGATATTTTTGTGTAACAGATTGCCCCCTAAAGTGCGAAGTCTGTAGTATATGAGGATTTAATTTATCATTTAGGAAGAGTGAAGTACTTTATCATTTCGAGGATCATCTTGTGGAGAGCCCGGTTGGAACTTGTAAAAAAATTCAATGCAAAATATATATGTGAGATCATATCATCATTGAGGTAGGCATTCCCATACTCAGATCAAAACTAACTAGAAAACTAACTACTGCTTTGATATAGGAATGATCTTGTAATACATCACAAGTATAGACACATGTAGACACAATATGGACGCAGCCATCTGTTTATGAATAGTCCATAGTATAATGAATACAAAATTCCTCGTAGCCTGGATGGTGGAAACTAGATCCAGGGTCTTCATTTCTACTTCCAAAAATAGTACGATTCTATCCATGCGAATGAATGTGTCGAAGTCGAACATGGTAGAAACCACTTGATTACCAGTCAATGATGTAAACTGTTAACAAGTGTGAGAGAAACCACCAATAATGTCAATGGTTCTCAAAGTACTCGGTACAATCCATGAGATGTGATTAGATGTGTTGATGTCGAACATGTCATGGAATCCTTTGATCGAAGGTCAATGATGCAACCTATCGTCGAAGGCAAGAAACCTGCCATTGAGGCATGCAAATCCCAAGGTACTGGTGATTTCTGGATCATCTTTCTAGATAAAGAGCTGAAGTCGATAGAAAGTGATCCGTCGTAGGTAAGCCTACAACACGAAATCATAGATCAAGTTTGAATAAATTTAGTTACAAGGACTAACTCAGGGATGGTCAAGATGGATGACAGATATTTTGCAGATGAATGGCTTATTTGCACTGACCTCTTGAACACATAACGACACAGCAGATGGTTTGGTGACAATTGAGCCAAAGTTAATACCCATAAACTGGCTGAAGACTTTCAATGTGGTTTGATCAACTGTTAGGCAAAGGATTTCCCAACCCAGGTGAATAAAAGTGTTGTGTTCAAGATTGGTTACAAAGTATGACAAACAGACTCATTTTTCTCTCTTTTCCCCCAACATTTCTGGCAAGTACCTCTTTATTTTTTACAAGCTTGAGGAGGATAACATTTGCTTGATTATAAGCTCATCCTTCAAATGAGTCCAACTTAGTTTAAATTCGAACCCTAAGAAGGAGTGGTCTGTTCCTGTTTGTAATTGAATAGGTCCTTTACTATCAAAATTTAATGAGTCCAGTATAGGAGAAACTCGGCATTTTTCAATTTTAGAGAGTCTGAAAAAACTTAAGAATACTCCAGGGTTGACCTTTTTCGTAAATTTGTGTCTCCCAAGCCCGAAAAAGTATAAAATAATACTTGACTTGAGAGAACCACTTGATCTTTTATGACCAAGGAGTACTTTTCGTAATTAGTGCCTCTGATCCGAAAAAGTAAAAAGTGATCAATGACACGTCGTTTCATGACCAATATCGAATTTGAAACGAAAAAAATCCGGCAACCTTTTCATGTTTTTACGGTTAGAAAAGGGATGTAAGAGGACCATCTTTTTAGTTCCGTTTTAACGAGCTTAAAAAGAAAAACTTGGCAAACTTTTCATGTTTTAGGAGTCAGAAAAGAGCTTAAAGGTGACTCTATTTCGCCTGAACAATCCGTTATCCTGAACAAAAAACTCAAACATTACTCATACCTGTTTAAAATGGATAAAAATGCTACAAAAGTTACCTTTCTAAAGTGAAACATAAAGAAATTTACAATTTATTTATTCAAAAAACTTATAAAAAGGGCTTTCTTCAATTCATTTTTACCGTTTGCGATTTGGGTGAGACAAAAGGGCTTTTGGTCAAAAACTTCCCGTGAAGATTGCGGAAAATCTGTCTGTTGGAATCGAGCGCCATCTCCTCCAGGTAATCCACATCATCCTACTCTTCAATTTCATCTATTTCAAATTGTCTTTTAGGGGTTTATTTCATTTTTAGGAGCTTTTAGGTTCAAAAACCCGCGCGCGGGGGCCCGCGGGTCTACCATAGGGAACCCGCGTACCCCGACTTTTTCACAGTGGGAAAAAAGTTGGGGATATGCACCTACCATGAAGGCAAGGTGCGGGCCCACGCACTGTCTCTAACCAGAGGGTGCGTACCCCGCGCAAAGGTTTTTAAAACCTAAAAAACTCAAAATTCACCCAAAAAATTTCAATTTCATATATTCTAATTCACCTTTTTACTGAATGTAGGGTAAACATCATGCTTGATTGGCGAGAATGGGAGCATGAGGATGTAGATCTCACCGTGATAAATGATCAACCTTCGATTGATGCATTGAAGGCATGCGACCTATACAAAGTTTGGGCCATACATGGCATGAGGGCCCAGGTGGACTTTCTATAGTGGCTGGTAGATAGATGGAGCATACACGACCAGTGCTTCTTCATTTCTGGTCACCAGCTCGAAATAGAGTCGGTAGACATATATGTTTTGACTGGTTTTCCTAAGAGAGGTGAACATGTGACTCTATTCGGGGCTAGGGCAGGTGGCCAGTCTGTCGATAGCCTCCGGCTAGAGTACTGCAATGCCCAGACCAGAGACAAAGGGATAGATATCAAAACCATATCCCATCCTGAACTCATGGTGATTGCGTTTACGGTTACTAGACTCTGCGGGAGCACAACACTACATGTAGCCACTGGATCCCAGATGCGGATGGCAGTTGACTGTTTTCGAGGAACCATTTTCAACTGGTGCGATGCTGTGTTGGCTAATGTAAAAGGCCAACTGACTAGGGCCAAGAACGGACAACTTAAGACCCTTGGATGGTGCTTTAGTTGTGAGCTTTGGTCTGGAGAGGGTCCCAATGTTGGTCCCACAACACCTCACTGTTGGAGCTGGACTTCCTCGAGATCCCAAACTGATGCGATGGGTTGCAGTTATGGCCTGCCATCCTAATGAAGGGATAGAGATTGTTCGATTCAAACCTGAGTATTTCCAATGGTTGGAAAACCAGGTTTTTGCTATTTAGGACCTTCCTGATGCTGGGGTAGATTTTCGCGGTCACCCAAACATGGCTCTTCCACCAGGAGAGCAATGGGATGACTCAGGTAAAATCATTTTCAACATTTTTCCTAATTTATTTTTTTTTTCTTTTATCTCATCCCAAAATTGATAGTAAAAGTTTCAAATGCAGATGTAGTCCCATGGCGACCAACCGCTCTCTAGCCTTACGAGAGGAAACAACCAGCTGTAGCGGCACCATCCCCACAGGACGAATTAGCAGAGACTTTCGCCGAATTGGAGAGCCATCTAGAGTGCTTGAAAGGAGACATTCTGGAGACCAGCATAGATGACATTCCTCGGCGACTTCAGCGCTATGTGATTGGGGTCCCAGGACCTTTTAGGAGGTTCCTTTGTAAGGTGGCCCGTGCAGTGGTTTCTTATCGAGATCATCACCAGTGATGGGATGATCGCCTATTGTAGACACATATGACATTTTTGCTTTTTGTACTTATCATTTTTGCTAATCATAAGGTGTTTTTCAACCTATGATCGAGGACGATGTATATTTTGACACACTCCTATATTATACTATATCACTATTACTGGCTTATCTTGTTAAACATGTTATGGAATGTTTTTAAATTTACTTGTATGACTACTGCAAATGTCTACTTAACATTCGAGAAGCAATTGCATCTGCTAATGTATTTAAAGATCTTGGAATACACTGATATTCAATATAGTCAAATTCATGTTCCAAGAGATGCACTCTCAAAAATAATCTCAATAAGACTGGATTTATAATGGCATATACTCTATTAAGCTGTAATACAACAAGTTCAGAATCTAACCTCACTATCAAACTCTGAATCCCAAATGAAATAGATTCAGATAATAACTCAATCACTACACTATACTCTGCAATGTTGCTCGTTGTTTGAACGAGGCTTACCCCATGCATAGATACCAACTCGTCAGAGTGCGAATAAATAACCCAAGCTGTTGAAGAAATATTCCGTATACTATGACAAGCACCATTATCGAAACCAATGTATGTTTGGAGAGGCGTCGATATCTGCGATATCAAGAGTAAAACCAAGATAAGCAGGAATAATGACGAAAAACACTCTTTAAGCTAAGCACACGTTTTAATCTAAAACACACTAGCTAGAAAGAAAACTAACCTAACTAAAAATCTCACACCCATCCTTAAGCATAATACCTCTTCAGGTAAAGACCATTTCTGGGTTTACTTAAAGAGACCCCGTCAAAGTCTACCAATTCATACGCCCCTTTTGCTAGCTTTCGCTTGACAACATAGGGACCATGCCACATAGGCACGAATTTTCCAGCGCCTAATTTATCATTTGCCTGATCATACAAAAAGACTAGGTCTCCTTCCGAAAAATTTCGAGGGGTCACATTTCGATCATACTGAGCTTTAATACATTTTGCATGAGATTCGATCGCTAATGCAGCATCGCGTCGATTCTCATCTAGCTGAGCCAAGTATAACAAACGTATTTCCTCTTTGGAAGTGGCTGGAAGTAACTCGATGGCCATTTGCAATGATGGGATTTCGCACTCAATGGGTAACATTGCTTCCAGACCATAAACAAGTTGGAAAGGAGTGAACCCTGTTGATGTTTTTACTGAGGTTCGATACGCCCAAAGCACTGAAAATAGCATGTTATGCCAATTCGACCGATGAATCCCAATGATTCGTTGGATCATGATGACTAGAACTTTGTTGATGGCTTCAACCAAACCATTAGCTTGTTGATAATAAGGAGTTCAACTATCATGACGCAAGCCAAGCTGGCCTGTAGGTTCAGTCATCATAACGTTTCAAAAATGACACCCATGATGAGTGATAATAGGTTGTGGAACACCAAACCTAGCAATTATATGATTGAACATGAAAATCGCAGTGGTTTTTTCATCTGCCTCAAATGTAGGCATCGCCTCGGCCCACTTGGTAAAATAATCTACCGCAAGGATGATATACTTATTCCCCCCAGCCGAGTGAGGGTTACATGTAATAAAATCGATACCCCATTTGGCAAAAGGACCAACAGTGATTATAGGGTGGAGAGGAGCAGGTGGAGCACGCATCTTTCGATCAAAAATTTGGTAGTTGTGGCATTTTCAGACCACGATAATACAATAATTAAACATAAACGGCCAGAAGTAGCCAGCGCGCAATATCTTTTGGGCTTTGGCATACCCAGACATATGACCGTACTGAAAACACTAGTTGGTGATGAAATCCAACGTAGTTGGAACAGTTACCCTGGAAACCTACTTAATGAATAGGCTGGCACAAGTTTCTCCACTAAACCGTCTCGAGTGAAGAGAACCCCCCAGAAAATCCAAGTGATTCTAGCCGACGTCTGCTCCAGGTACAATGGGATCTTCCTGCCACCGTCACCTTAGGAAGAACCCTATAGAATATGGTCACTATGGTCACCAACAGAAACAAATATACCTGGGGGAACAGTCTACGATCTGATATGCACGCAAGGGCAGAGTAGCAAGCTCAATCCCCTTGAAGGCTCCTCGACATAATCCAAGGTTTACCAACAAGTGACCCCAGGCTCCTCGACAATGGTTAATCCTAGGTTTACCATTTTTAATACGTGAATATCTGGCGTCGTTCCCAATGAGGAAGGATTGATTCCCACACTAGTTCAGACACGATATTGTACTTCTCCTTTAAGAGGAGCTTTCCCAGAGCATAGATGCAACAGTTGGATTTTTCTCCTACCACAAGATACAGCTACTTGTTTGTTTTACTGTCTTGGAGAGTTGATTACTCCCTACTCCAAGGCACTAGCCTAAGCTATGTTGGTGTAATAGAGCCCTAGAACTAAAAATATTACCAGATTGATTTTACTTTAAGCATTATTTTTATTGGTTTTTCTTTAAGTCAAGAGGTGCGGAGATGAAACTCGTGGTGTGAAGACTCGACTCGAAATCACTAAAAAAAAATGCATTGAAGATCATTAAGCAATCTTTTCCCTTCAATGAACTTCTAGCTAGGAAAGAGTTTGAGAATGCAAATGCGTGTCAACACAAATCTTTCTTTAACAAACAAATTTAAAGAAGAGTTTTTGTCTTTTCCAATGCACTCAAAACAAGACAACTAGTTATTTTCACAAAAATTTCCCTTTTCTTTCAAACTCTCAAATACTACAAAAACAAACTTTTTCCAAAAGAGATTTTTTATTTTTTTATAAAACACTCAAAACTATGGACAAAGCAAATCTTGAGATCTATAAACTATAAAAAACTATTTGAAGTAAAATCTTACAAGATATATTTTTCAAGGATGTTTTACTTAGCTATAAGCAAACCAAGGACTAACTTGTCCAGAATCACAAATTAGTCAAAAAACAACCAATTTTGTTTTCTTTTTTAAAAATGAAATCCAAACTTTTAACACAAGCTTTTTCGAAGTTTCGCAAAGAGAAAACACAAGATGGATTCCTCAACAAAGGTAGATTTTGCAAATGGTCAGACTCATAAGAAGGCCAGTAAAAACCAAGGTGATTTGAGGCTTCTACAGCTTCTAAGCTCTGAGCTACTACATGACCAAATTGAAAATCAAGACCGACAACCAAAACTTCTAGGAATTTCACCTAAAACCCTAACACCAATGGAATTAACCTAAGGAAATTTCTTAACAAGTCACATGCAGGTCTGGGTAGGGGATAACAACATCTAAACAAATACTAAAATGACTGAAAGAGAAAATCTTAAATTTTTCAAAATTTTAGCAGGGTACGCAGGCCCGCAGTTCACACAGGTGCGAGAACGCTTTGTGTGAAAAGCAAAAATGCAGACAAGTCCGCATTGTGTTACAAGTAGAGGGTGCGTTCCTTTCTTAAAGTTATGAAAAAACAAAAAATAATCGTATATCTACTAAATCCACCCAATTCCACACACAACAAGCCAAAAACAGAAACAAAAACACATTTTCTCACGTCAAAGTCAAAACAAGGAAAAAATCAAGTCCCCAGTGGAGTCGCCAATTTGTCACACGGAATGAGTCGATTTTGCGGACAAGCTCGACCTTCCTAGTATCTAA
>APFE031413651.1:0-22678 GCA_000404065.3 Pinus taeda | reverse complement strand
TGGAGACAAGCTTTTATAGAGGAAAAGGAAGAGATAAGGTCAATCTCAACAATAATGGATTTGGCTTCATCACTTGGAAACTTCTATGGAATGGTGGCAAAACTACTTCCCATTCAAGGAGATTCGAAGCCAAACCATCCTCACTTAACTTGGAGTCAGTTGGTGAATGAGTTGGACAGAACCTTCAGAGGTTTGATTAGTTAAAAACTTTGCCCAAAAAGGTTGGCGCGATTGCGACTCTGGGACAGAGCGCTAATGGCGCGCCCTTTCAATAGGATTTTCCCCATTGGCGCGGGCATAACACAGTGGACCAACGCTAATGTAAAAAGGGTTGTTTTTATAGGCAAAGAGCAGGAGATGTCTTCAGGGCATATGAAGCTCATGTCTAGAGGTGAATGATGCAAGTGGTTTCAAGTCTTGTCACTTCTCACAAGTCCCAGAATGAGTCCTCCAAGATGCAGGAGAGGGGTAATAGGGACGGCAACAAACGGTGACAAATTACTGTGTAACAGATGCCCCCTAAAGCATGAGGCCCGAGAGAGATAGGGGTGAAGTGCTTTACAAGAACATGCATGACTGAAAACACTGCCGACGGAGAACCTGTGAAAAGAAGTACAACTGATATCTTCAAGTACATGTTATATGTGGCATGGGCACAGCCATCCGTAACAGAGTATATATATATGAAAACTGGATCCTAGGCATGGACGCAGCCATCCTAGGAGGATCTATGATTGGACTCAGGTATGGTCACAACCATCCAATAAATGAGTCATGTAATGATTACAATAATCCACAAAATGCAACCCGGATCTCAATATGCACAATCTGGGGCCTTGCGCTCCAACTCGACCCGAACACAGTACAAGTTCAAGCATGTGAATACAGGAGTCGAAGTCGAACATGCATGAACATCGTCTGATTACCAGTTAATGATGAAAAGTGTTAACAGACGCGAGAGGTGCCACCAATAATGACGATGGTCCTCAAGGTACTATAGGCACAATCCACGGCGTGCGAATCAATGAGCCAGTGTCGAACACCCGTAGAATAATCCGATCGGAGGCCAATGATGAAAACCTCTCATCGAACACGAAGAACCTGCCATTGAGGCATGCAGGCTCCAAGGTACCTGAAGGGAGTCTCTAGGTCACCTTCGTGGATAATGTGCTGAAGTCGACAGGAAGTGATCTTGATCGAAGGTGGGCCATAATGTTTCCCACATCATCGACACGAGACGGAGAAAGACAATATGTTTTGTGTGAGATGTCAGAGGGAGGTTGAGTATTCTTGCAGAGGTCAACTTCTCTTCAACATATTAGCGGCACAACGATGAATTTGGCAGTATTTGAGGTCAAATGATCAGGGGTCATGATGACGAGACGATGAGCAGATGAATGGTCAAATAGGATAACCCAAACCCATGGAGGCAAATGTGAAGCGAGATGAGATGTACCCACATAGACACGAATGCAGATAGTGCCATATTCAAGAGCGACATACTGTCGATGACGACGATTATGATTCCTTTATTCCCCCACCATTTCTGGCGAGTACCCTGGTTATTTTTGGATGGCAAGCTTGACGGGGATAGCATATGCTTGAGAGGCGTCATTTTGACGGAACCCGATGTCATTGAATTTTAACGAGTCTGACAAAGGAAGAACTCGGCGTCTTTTCATGTTTAGAGAGTTTGAAAAGACTGCAAAAAGGAAACTCCAGGGGTGTCCTTTTTCGTAAAGTTGTGTCTCTCGAGCCCGAAAAAGTATAAAATGATGCTCGAAAGAACCGCCTGATCATTTCGACCGAGGAGTACTTTTCATAAGTAGTGACATCAACCCGAAAAAGTAAAAAAGCAATCGATATCACGTCGTTTCATTTCCATTAACGAACCTGAAATGACAAAGGTCCGACAATCTTTTCATTTTTTATACGGTCAGAAAAAGAGTTTAAAAACGACCACCTCTTATTTACGTTTAATGAGTCAAGAGGAATAACTCAGCAGTCTTTTCACGTTTTAGCGAGTTAGAAAAGAGCTAAAAGATGACTCCATAGTGACTTTTTCGTGTGTTTACTGATTCCGAAAAAGTATAAAATGCAACTCGTTTCACCATCGAAGTCGCATAAAAGACCTGTCGTTGCACAAGAAGAAAACATAAAACCCATTTTCGACCAAAAATATATTAAAATATTCAAAAATAACCTTTCTAAACCCAAAAATGAGTTAAAAAGCTTATAAATAGGGTGAAAATGTAAAAATAGAATTACTTTTACTATTTACCTCTTGAAGAGTGAAAAGGGTCCATTTGGGAGGCAAACTTCAGGCGGCGAATACAACCAATCCGTGCAACCATTCACGATCTCGTCAGCTCCAGGTAAGAAGCGCTTCCCTACTAGCCTAGAATGGCTCTAGCAACAATCAAACAATGCTATCACGCAAGTTCCTAATTGAAAATAAAAGGTAGGTGACAAAGACCTACTTGGGTTCCAACGCTTTAGTTTGTAGAAGAGATGTCGCCCGCGTTCCTTTGCCTTGGCCGGTCACAATCCTCCACTATCCTCGTGAATGGATACCTGCACACACAAAGAGAACAACACAAACACAAGCGTGAAATATAATATATGCAATTATACATCAGTCAGGAAGGATATAATTCAACATCAACCATTATAAGTACAATGAGAATGGAACCATAATGATAGTCATCTATTATTAATAATCAACAAAGGAGAATACAACCAGCGTCCTGACGTCAAGTCCTCCCTTGGCTGGGTGCTCAGCTACACAAGTCTTGCAAAGCTTGAAGGGGTGAGGGACAAGCTCTCTCTCTCTTTAGTGACAAGGTCTCCTTACTTAGGTAAAGCCTTATGGACACAAAGAAGGCTCTTGCAACTCTAATCTCTTGACATCTTCCTTTCAGCACAAGTATTTCCACTAGAGTCAGAACTAGCTTGCTCAAGCCATGGAGACAAGCTTTTATAGAGGAAAAGGAAGAGATAAGGTCAATATCAACAATAATGGATTTGGCTTCATCACTTGGAAACTTCTATGGAATGGTGGCAAAACTACTTCCCATTCAAGGAGATTCGAAGCCAAACCATCCTCACTTAACTTGGAGTGAGTTGGTGAATGAGTTGGACAAAACCTTCGGGGGTTTGATTAGTTAAAAACTTTGCCCAAAAAGGTTGGCGCGATTGCGACTCTGGGACAGAGCACTAATGGCGTGCCCTTTCAATAGGATTTTCCCCATTGGCGCGGGCATAACACAGTGGACCAGCGCTAATGTAAAAAGGGTTGTTTTTACAGGAAAAGAGCAGGAGATGTATTCAGGGCATATGAAGCTCATGTCTAGAGGTGAATGATGCAAGTGGTTTCAAGTCTTGTCACTTCTCACAAGTCCCGGAATGAGTACTCCAAGATGTAGGAGAGGGGTAACAGGGATGGCGACAAACGGTGACAAATTACTATGTAACAAGCAACCTGATGTGATAAGCATATAATCGGGAGAAACGACCTTCACAACTGAAATACTTAATGATTAATTTCATTAGTGGAGCATATTCATCTTTGAGATATCGGAAAGGAAACAATCTCTTGAGCTGCCTCAAGAAACTGGGTTTAACATATGGCTTATAATGCTACCAATCAATCTTCTGCCTCTTGTTCCATGGCTCTCCAATGTTAGGTATGTCGGTTGCTAGTGAGATAGATTCTAGTGTAAGTGTGAAGGTGACACCAGCCAAGGTAACTTGATCACCATGTAAATGCAGTACAAACAAGCGAGCCAACTCATGATGAAATTGAACATTAGAAACCTTCTCACAAAACTCATAACATGACTGATACTGGTAACAAGAGATGGCAAGAGGGCAGGCCTGCAATTCAGTAAGGGTGGTTGGTTCTTCTCTAATATGTCTGCCACCTCTATGAGGCCTTCGAGGTGCATGTCCCTCCATGGGTGAGTCACTTTGGGTCTCCACTTCATAATCATATGAATGACCGGATGACATAACTGTTGCTATAAAAATTTCCTTGGAGAAATAGATGCTGGTGAATGAAACCTTTTTGGACTGCCCTTTAGTGATGTGCTTAACCTCTACCACCAAGGGGAAAACAGTGAAACAAGGGACTGTTAGGAGGGAGGAAAAAATTGAGGGATGAGGGACTATTGGAATAAATATTTGTAGGGAAATATAGGAGGGTTTGAGGGGTTTTAGATTTGAGAATTTGGGATAGGGATTTAATGATTTTAGGGGGTAGGGAAACTTAGGAATGATGAAAATAAGGGAGAAATGGAATGGGAGGAAATAAGGGAACGATGGAAAGAGGATAGACTTGATAGCAAGTAAATTGTTAAACCCTAGGCAACAATCTTCATGTTGAGGATTTTAACATGGTAGGGTTTGATTATTTGTTTTGGAATTCACCACATCAATCATCATAATATAAACCTTAAACTTGGATGGATGAACAACAAAAGTGGAGCTCAACCTACTTGAAACCAAGAGAATGTACGCAGTTTTGGCAATTAGAGACTGTTCTGGAACTTTTCGGGCCACTCAGTTGTATGCACTGCACAAAACACCCATTGCATCGCACCTTCCCAGTGCGCCGCGCCCGTGTAAAAATGAACTGCGCGTTTGCTCCCAATGCGTCGCGCCTCCCCAGTCCGCCACACCTCCTGCTAAATGCACCGCGTCGGCAAGTTGTAGCGATTTTTTGCCCAATATCCTCACCTGCTCACGAAATCTGCTCAATCTTGTTTCTCCTTTGCAAATGGGCTTATGACATGAAGGAATAGCTTATAAACCAAGAGCTTTTGAAATCTTGGCTCATGAAACCCACTTTTATAATGTTTTATCAAATAACTTTTATTTCAACCTCTATTTTTGGACTTTTTCACTTTTTAGCATGTTGATGAACTAAATGAGCTGAACTTTGTTTGTTTTTGCAGGTGTTGGAGCTTCTTAGGCTAAGGAAAGGAACCAGGGTATAGGTGAAGGAATTTACAATGAAGAGAACAAAATTTACATGATTTTGTACAAATAAGGCTAAATACTCTGTTTTTTCCTCAAAACAGAGTTTTGAGGAAAAACACATTTTCGGATACTTATTAACAAAATTTATTTTCGATAGAACATCCTCATGGCTTGCTGGTGATTATCAGGCACTCTGAAGCATTTATTGACAAAACCCTAATGAAACCCTAGACCTAATGACTAAAATGACCCTTTTGCTGACCAAGAGACCAAATAGGACTGTAAATGACTTTAAAATTGATTTTGATGTATAGACACGGACCAACAGATACATGATATGAGGGAGATGAGTAAAAATACCCTTCCTTCCTTCGGATGATGGCATGCCCCTAACAGAATGTAGATGAATGGACTGAATGAGACACCTAAAAATGAAATGCAATAAGCGAAATGATCTCTGACAAAGGGATGAACAGACCGACTCTAATAGACCCAACGCTATAGTAGGTAGAGACAGAAGCACGGGAGTTGCAACAGGTGTATGACAAGGTCCAGGGCACTGCGCAAATGGTTGCCATCACACAACGATTTGTTGAAAAAAATACTAAGAGGGGGGGGGGGGGGGGTGAATCAGTGTTATCAGGTCAATTATTTTTCAATTCATACACATATTTGTATATGCTACTTAGGTTAGTGAAACCAGCTTATATACGCAACTTCAGTTAAGGAAACTAGCGTATAACTTATAATTTAGTTATTATTTAGATGTTGATGTCAGAACGATATAAACATTAACGAGGAACAGAAAAATAATGCAGATAGTCACACACAAGAACACAAGATATAAGGTGGAAACCCAATGTGGGTGAAAACCACCTGCTGCAATTTGTCTCTGTCTTCTTTCAATTAGAAACTTCTTTTTACAATGATTCTGTACTGGTGCAGTCTTATACCAGCATGTAGGCTGCTACCTGCAGAAGGCTACAACATTCTCTCATTCTCCAGCTTCTCCTGGAAGGGAGTTACAACCCCCTTTAGCTCTTGTACTAGCTGAGGTACTAGTACGTAGGTGCTGACCTACAGAAGGCTACAACCTTCTCTTTTCTTCTAGGACCATTTTTCATAAATTTTCAGACTGGATCCATGAATATCATCAATCAAACATCAAGTGTATCTGCATCAATCAATCTCCTTTGTACAAACCAATATAGAATCGACCAAACACTTCTCATAATGCTATAACCAGAAAACAGTAATAGTAACCAGACACCAATTCTGAACCCAAAACACTGCAGCAATAAACAGAAGTAGCTAAAGCATATTTCATGAGACGTATGCTACTTCAAAATGAGAAATATACATACATACGAATCTGTGTCAAGACCGACCAGCGTATACGCTGTCTTCTCTCACTGAACCTGCGTGTATACGCGCCTCTGATGTGCCAAACCTGCGTACAGATCTATAAAAGATAATTTACCACTTTTCACTTAATTAGACATCAGTTATACCTAGATTATTAGATTTATATATCTAATCATGCGCCAATTATAACTGATCAAGAATCACACAACGATACACTATTCAAGCCTTAAAATCTTGATCCATCAATAGAACTTATCCATCTTATAGCGCTCAGGTTCCTCCTTGGTTCAGGTCTAGCAATGCAACATAAACCAATCACTAGTTTTCCAGATCTTTCTCCTCTTAAGATATTCAACACTTTAGTTGATACCCTTGCCAAATGATCTCCTTCTCTTTTTATAGTCTTAGGCCTTACTCAAACCATGGTCCAAAACCATTGAGAACCAATACTAGGGACCCAATACTTGGGTTCAACACTTTGGATGCAATACCAAGGACCAAAACCATAGGTTCAAATATGTTGGACTAAATACCATGGACCAAACATAAATTTTCCCACATGTACGTGCTTTTCTTTGCATGAAAGTGCATGCATACGTATACGCGCCTTCTGATCAGTGATCCCGTGTGTATACGTGACTTTGCTGAGAGGAACCTACGTAAACCTTATTTTCTTCCATTCTGAGTGCCTGAGCTGTGATCTTTCATCTTAGTAAGTTGACATCAAGGACAACACCTGTATCATAATGCCAACAATCTCCCCCTTTGGACTTGATGGCAAAGCTAACTTATCATACTGAGAACTTTCATTTGATTCCTTTGAGCTATCCTACATCCCATGTATTTTGTCACATATGATATTTCTTCTGTAGATTCCTCTAGTGATTTGTTCTTATATGAGTGGGTTGCCATCAAGTACAATGCATGCATCATAATGCCAACACGATTGGCGAAAATGAGGGAGGCCTAGGTTCTTAAGGCACAAGTTGACGCTGCTCAGCAGAAGGAAGCAATGCTTAAAGAATGCATCCAGCCTTGGCTTGATGAGGCATTCGTGGTCTCCACCAACATTGAGGGAAAGCTAGCACACATGCAGGTAGTATATGAACCCAGCCAAGCAACTGATACTGATGCATTGGTGGCTCACATAGAAAGGGTACAGCGGATGGAGAAGATTTTCTTGCAAGTGTAAGTGAAGTGCAGAAGTTGTTGAATGACCTTCGTACGAAGATTGTTGCACCAGACGAGTGACTCAGGATGAGTCACGATGATTGTGTTGGGGGCCTGTCGGGTAGCGGAGGCCTTGAGTAAGGGATTTCGGGCTCAAAGCCCACAATTTTGGTAATTTTATGGTAAAGGTTTCACAAGATGTGTGTAGCACGAATTGTAATGAGTCAAGTCAAAGGGTTGTCCACTCGAAAATAATGTAAGAAAATAGAAAGGGAGTCGGCTTGCCCATGGTCTGCGGACCATGGGAATGTATAATTAGAGCAAGGCTCTAAGGTTAGAAGTCAGTTTTTGGTTTTGATCTTGAATGTTAAGGGTTTATGAAGGCAATATTCTCTCTGCATCTGTAAGTCCAAGTGAAGGGTGTTGGTAGATAGATAAAGGCTCTGCAGTTGTGTGCGCAGAGGCCTGGTAGAGTCCGCATCTATGTGCACAGACCCCGTTAGCTGAGTGCGTAGGGCAGATCTGGTTGTATTGGAAAGTATATAAATAAAGATATGAATTTCTAAATCATTGTGTGCTTGATCGCGAATCTATCTGTTGCTTATGTTCTGAATTTATGCATATTTATGATTGCACGTACTAGGTGTTACTGTTAAACGTTTGCTTAAAGACCTTAAGAGGCAGATCAAATCTATAATAAACTCGTTAATAACAAAGAAAATAGGTGCGGATCTACGTAGACGCCTAAGAGCAATACAGAGTAGCGCGAGAGTGCAAATCGGTTCACAACCCCATCTAGACCACATCAAGACATCCCAAGGGTGCAGAAACTTGGTTCCAGCACCCTCCCCTACTACCTCGGGTGGGACTTCAGTCTGTGCTCTATGGACTGTTGTCGAAAGGGTCGATAGCATAGAATTTGTTTGGAAATAACTCTTCCAAACCTGGGTCAGGCCCCAACAAGCCAACAATACCAGAACAATATCATCACTTTGTCCAAAACCACTTCAACATCTTCCTCATTGACCCCTTTGAGACCTTTTCAAAGCTTGTCATAAAAAAATAAAGAAACAAACTCAGGTGACCTTGCATTCAAATTGATGAAATACTCAAAGGTTGAATTTAAGGCATTCTAGAAGGTTTTATCATTGTTGAAAGCCTCACTTATAATCTTGCCATACATGTCCTTCTCATCAAGAAGGCATTGCACAAATTCCATTGGATCTTTCAGTTTCTCTAGGTCAGTGACTAACTATTTCCCTATTTCAAGTAAATAGGTAGTCCTTACATTTCAGATTGTAGGAAGTCCTGCAGGAACCCTACGAAATAGGTTGCACATGTGTCCTAAATCATCATACTTATCATTCACAAGCATGATTACAAGCCCTGAATTCTTCATGTGCACCAACCTCTGCATATGATTTGCTATCATTTCTTTCTCAACAATAGCTGTAATTTTTAGCTCACTCTTTGAATCTAGATAATGTGAAACCCTCTATCTCTTCATTTAACCTTCTCTCAGCTTTTTGCAGATAGTCACCACAATCACGGCATTCAATAAATTGTTGAGATTCAATAGAATAAAAATTTGATACTTCTTCCACAAAATGTTTCTCAAAACTGTCATGGTAAATAGAAGGCCCCAACTCTGTTAGCATTTTAATGATATTACACATTAAACCTCGATTGATGACTTCTCCAGTTATTTCACAATGTACAAGTTCAAGAAGAGTATCCAATAGCCTATCCTTAATTTTTCCAGCATGAACTATATGGTCTCTCCATAGATTTAATCCAAGTTCATGGACATGTGTTTTGTTGGGGTTTGTAACATATGTTCTATCCATATACATCAAAATGTCCTAAATCACCTGCAGTGCATGGCATCATAGCCCATAACAATTGCCTCGCCCAAGATTCATACCTATAAATATCCAAGTATTTCTTACTAGAACCATGAGACCAATAGCGGTAAACTTTTCACCAGCAATATCACTGTCAGCGATGTACAGTGCCCTCTACACATGTTCATGGATATCTCTTTCAATCAAAGCAGAGAAATGAGCTCGCCATATGTTGAGATGAGGATTAGCAGCACAACAATAGACCTCAAATGTTATGTTCTCTTCTTCTCTATCACAATCTCGCTGCTAACATCTCCTAGCTTCCTCAAGATCATTAAACACAAGAACTGTTGCACAGGGAGACCTTTGAGTTAATCATTCATTTGGTCATATCTTCTGAACCAGGAGCTAGTTTTGGGAGTGTGATATACCGTTGGAAATCTCTTTCCGAGCTTCTTCTGATGGACACATGTATGACATTTTTTTCACTGAAACTCATGTGCAAAACATCTCTGAAAACCAGACATAGTAAGAGCCCATTTTGATCCCTGGTGACAGGCTGCGAAGACTGGAACTAACACTAGGGATGTCTTAATGAAGGCTGGGAAGTTCATGAACCGATCCTGTGCACTTGCGTTGCTCTGCATAGCTATCTAATCTTCACATAGCTTTGTAAAGAGCATGAAGAGGCACTGTCTAGATCCCTTGTCCTTACTGTGTTATTATTATAGTTCTGACTTAATTTTTTGGGCCCAGTATTCTCATCAATCATCCAACATTCATAACAAGTGCGTGCAATCATAAATTGGAAAGAGATGCATAAAAATATAACATAAGCATAAACACATAGATCCATGAGTAGATGCACAATATTTCAGAATCACTTATCTTTTATTAAACCTCTGTTCATTTACAATCCCAACTCCTCCCTGTGCACTCAGCTACAGGGGTCTGCACACACAGTTGCGGACTCTTCCACGCCTCTGTGCACACAGCTGCCAAGCCTCTCCTTACTACTACAACCCAAGACTTAGAATTATAGACTCAGAGCGAATTCCTTACTCAGAAACCCATATTACTTAAGATCAAGCCTAAAAAACATTCTTCTACACTTAGAGCCTCACTCTATTTATACATTCCCATGGTCCGCAGACCCTGGGTAGGCGAACACATTCTATGTTAAATTAAAATTTTTAGGGTGGATAGCCCTAGATTCTCGCACTCTGCATCCGCATTTTGTGGGGTATTTACATTATATTTGACCAAAATTCGGGCTACAAGCCCCAAAAACCTGTTATGGGGGGATCCTTCGCCCAAAAGGCCCCCAACATAATCATCATGACTCGTCCCGAGTCACTCGGTTGGTGCGGTGATCTTTGCTCGGAGTCCATCCAGCAACTTCTGCACTTCGCTGACGTCTACCACACATTCCTCCGCTATCCACTGTATCAATTGTGTGTGACTCTATGATGCATCATTGTCAGAGGCACCTTCTTGCCTTAGTGCATATGTATCCTACATATGGGCCAGCTTTGCCTCGATTGTGGTGGTGGTCGTGAATGCTTCCTCGAGCCAAGGCTGGATGCGTGCTTTCAGCCCTGCTTCTTTCTAGTGTGTGGCATCCACTTGTTCCTTCAGGACCTAGGCCTCCCTCATCTTGGCCAAAAGCTGAGTAAGGGTGACCGTCTGCATGGTCCCTCAAACATTGTCATAGGCCTACTACAACTCCTACGCTTCTGACTCTAATTGTTGTAGTGTTGGGTCTTCCTGCAATGAAGTGAGCATGAAGAGGGATTGATCTAGCAATCCCATGCGGTCCTATACAACATGCTCTATCACTTCCAACCTAGATTGAATGGCACGGTGGCGCTACTCTCTGACTTCCGGGGGTGTAGAGGGCTGCGCCTTCAGTCATAACTCCACGATCTACAAGTTCAACTCCAACTAAACCTTCGCAACCTCCTCCTAGGTCTTGTGGACTCCAGCTGCTAGTTGGTGAATCTTTTCCCTAGTGGGGAGCGTTGTCGGCACAACTAACTCTGGTATGTTGTTACAGGCCTCCTCCATGACCTATTCTAATCCCTGGTTTTGTGCGACTAGGTTTTCATGTTGCAGGCTAAGCTGTTCTAAATTTAATTTCTGCTTGTTGAAGACTTGGAGGGCGTGGCCCTCCCTAGTGTGAATCCCAACAGTTACCCCATCCTGCACTTGGTATAGGGCTTCTTTGGGAAGTGTGGCCAAATTCAACCTCCAACCCCTTATGTCACCCTCAACTTCTGCTAAGGTTGCACCTTCTGGTAACACCAAAGTGTTCATTGTGTAGGTGCACAACATTTTCTCAGCTTCAGATGCACCTTCTGCAAGGTGTGGTGTCATCATTCCTGGGGGTCGCACCTGTAATGCCTACAACTACACTCTGAGCACCCCCAACACAATTGTATGGTCCATCATTAATTCTTCAAGAGCATCCTTAATGAAATTGCGAACTGGTTCGCCACTGTCAAGAAGGTCTCCCTCAGAGGTCTTCATTGCCTTTGTCTTTTGCCATGCAGTTGGCTTCTCCTGCACGAGCGACCCCTTGAGTTGGGTCGATTTTGTTGTAGGGTCTGTGTGTTCCTCTGTCTCATCCTCCCCTTTTATGTCCTACTCCATGGACATTTCCCTGCCTTCCTTGGTCTCTTCAGTGGGTGTGGTTATGGTTTGTGTCATTTGTGTTGTTGCTACTGCCTCAGCTTCCTTCCGTTGGGTGGTTTCTTCCTGTTCCTGGTGCTTTCTCTTCGCCAGTTTCGCGATGCGCAGCTTGGTTTCCTTCTTCTGCTACTGTGCTAAAATCTTTTCTAGTTCTGCCAAGTCCAGAGCGCACCACTTTGGAGACCATGCCACCATTACATTGAAGATTGCATCATCCGTTGCAATAAATGGAACCTTTACCCATGTTCGAGCTGGATCCTTTTGCGCCCAGATATATAGATTATGCATATCTGCTTTGAATTATACTGCACTTTGCAAACTATTATATACTATCGGGGACAAGCACGACCTATGGTTAATCCATATTCGTATGCTCACCTCCATGAACACCCAAAACACCTTGATCTCATGAACCCTCGTTGTGTCATTCGTTTCCCAAAGTGAGGTGTACCTCACGGCTTCGGGTAGGTTCCTCTCAATTGTGGGAAACTGGTTGTCCTCCGACAGCTCCCCTGCAACCAACAGGATGGATAAGAGCAACCACGCATAGTGGAAGGTCTTACCCTGCTCCTAGGCCTCCCTACAATTTGTCAAAATCTCATCGTAGAGAAACTAAGCCCAGTTGAACTGGACCCCTTCTGCACATTGCTTTACCAACCCAATTATAGATGATGGCACCTCGTCTACATGACATTTCCTCATTAGCTTGCTAGCCAGCAGCTGGGTGGCTACATGCACCCCTTGGTCCTTGATGCTCACTATTACATACCCTTGCTTCCTCTTCTCCAGCTTATATTTGGCCTTCATAGCTTCTACGAGGGCCAAGTCGCTGCTCTTTCTTGCTATGGCTGTGGGATTGTTTCCTTTGATGGGCAGCCAAGAAATTCGGTGAATTAAATTGGTTGTGATGGGAATCGGTTCCTCCAACCAGAGATAGCCATTATGTACTAGAAATAGTAGCTGCCGGATGACCAAAATTGCTATGGGCATCCAGTGGTAGTGGGGTATCCACTACAGATGGAGTAACCCAGCCTTCTCCACACCGTGTAACCATTTCTACTGTAGTAATTTCTCCATGGCTAATTGTGGGAACTTCTTGCTGTCCATGAGGTCCCAGTCTTCAAACTTTATATTAGGTACCCATCCCAGTGGCAGACCTTCCTTATTTCTTTTAGACGAAGCGGGGTCTAGAGCGCACTCTTCGTGGCCTCTAGGTCCTTCGGTATCTTGGTTGTCCCATTCCATGGGGGGATGTAGGGGGTAACTTTATCGCTGAAGGTACTTGGGAGACATTCTCCTCCTCATCATCCTGTTCTTCAATTTGGGAAATCAAGGCTTACAAATCTTCCTCCTCCTCCTCTGTTTCAAAGGTGACATCTTTGCCCTTCTCTGCCATTGACAATTTACTAAATCATGGGTTCTGTGGTGATACTCGGACTGGTCCCATTGTCTTCCTGTCTTTCTGTGGTTGCAACGTGCATGGGGACTTTGGAACCTTTGGTGCAACTTTCACCTCTCTAGGCTCCTCCTAGGTCACATGGGGCTCTGGGGTAACTTCTGCGAATTGCACTCTATTTCTCGCAACCGTCATTGTTTCTACACTAGATCTGTTCAACCACGTACTCACGGGTGGCAAGGTAGCTTGGTGCTCAATGATCTGTACTGGCTCAAATCTTAAACAACCAAGTGTTGTCTCGAGGCTACCCCAAGGAATTTTATAGTATCGTTTGAATTTTAATTCGACCATTCCCTCCACTTCTGAGTCATTAATACCTTCTTGGCAGTAGATTGCCCCGAATCTAGCTCTTAATTCCTGTCTTAATGGTCCACTGCCCGCTCCTTTCTGCCTTAAATTGGACCTCTTATCATGAACAGTGACATCAATGGTCACCTTCTAGCCTACCCGTGCAGCAGTGCAACCCCTTACGCACGGCCGCGACCCGTGTGACACTCTGGCCCTACACGTAACCTCCTTCCTGCGCAACTCTCCTATAGACTCATTTATAGTCCCCCACCCTCTTTCAACTGCTTGGAGCACTGAGACTGTGTTTCCTACTGATAGTCAGGTGGTCGCATCCCTAGTGCGAGGCTTCCATTTTCCTGCTAGCCCAAGCCGCGAGCACCCTTCAACTACCCTTGCATCTGTTAGTGTGTCGCATTCTTCTTTGTATGGTACACTCCCCTGTTTAGTAAGGTGTGGTCGCAGCCATAGTAGCAGGGTCGCAACTTCTTCTAATGTAGTAGTAGGGCTGTCCAGACTTTCTCCCATCGTGCTTAGTTTCTCTCCGTGACCTTCTTGCACAACTTTGGAGTTTAGTTTGCTGATTTCTTCGTCCAATGTCATGCTTCTCTTCCTTAGCTGTGCCCAATATTCGTCGAGTTCTCGAAGTTTCAAGCTCCCTCGCCGAATGGCTTCTTGTAACTACCTAATTCCTTTACCTAGGGCCTTGCACCCTAGCCCAACTGTGGGAGCTATGGTCTGGGGATTCTTCTGTGCTCTCCTAGTTTAATCTCTCCTTATTAGTGTTGGGGTCAAGTCTGCGCTCTGGTTTTTGCTTATGGCCCCATAGGCCACTCGAACCATTGGTATGTGCAGGTCCCAGTCAGTTTGTCTCGCCTGGTGAACTTTGTTCATGATTCTGCATAGCTTTCTGAATGCTTCATTGCAGAATATTTGTGGTGTGCATCACCGCGTCTAGTTCTGATGTTCAATCCTTAGTCCAGGATATGTTTACACAACACACATCTGCACCCATCGACATAGGTGGGCGCGCAAACTACTTTGTCCTGGCTACCCGACTCTTGTTCGATGCTGGAGACTTCCAAACCACTAGCGCATCTGCCTTTTAGACTCATGAACACCAAAGAGTGTTAGGATACAGGGATGCAAGAATATTGGAGTATATAGGCTAAACTCATAGGATGGTATGGTTCATCTGAGAGGTTCACAAAAATAGTTTTGTTGAGGGAGTGTCATGTTCAAGGGAATGAATGTTGCCAAAATTTCCTTCTGAATATAGATATTGTATCACCACATTTTCCAAATTTTTCCCATCTGATTAAGTCTAATGAGTCCATACGAGTAAGATTGGTGGTATTTTCATATTTAGAGAGTCTGAAAAGATATTAAAGAGCAACTTCAGGGGGGTCCCTTTGTCATGCTTGATAATCAAGTGCGACAAAGGTTTAATAGTATACATAATTCCTTTTACATAATTTATTTTAATGATTCTTATAAATTGATAAACCTGTGTTCAATAGATGTTTGCCTCATTTTGTTACGCGTATGATCGGATGGAGTAAACTCGATACTCTTCTTGAAATTTTAATGAGTCACACGAAGAAAAAACTCAATAGATCTTCATAAAATTTTAATGAGTCAGATGAAGAAAAATCAATATTTTCTTTTTAGTTTAACGAGTGAGGAAAAAGAGATAAAAGAATAGCTCATCTTTTTCATAAAAAAATTACGAGTCTAAAAAAGATAGCTCAGGGATTTTTTCAGTTCACTAGTGCAAAAGGTCCCAAAAAAGAAAGTGCTCATATCATCTTCATAGGATTTTTACGAGCCCAAAGACCATAACTTAGGGATTTTTCATTTGAATAGTGAGAAAAGGCCCTAGAAAAGAAAGTGTTCATCTAGAGTCAAACGTGGTCAATTCTGCATTTCAACACTAAAACTTCATCAGGGCATAAGTAAAATTTAACAACATATCAAAATGGTGTATGACTAACAACCTAGGAATGAAAAACTTATATTTCAATGATTAACTGAGCTGAGTCATACCTCTAGAGTGACTATAAGAAGGTTTTGAGGCCTTCATTTTCACTATTCTGAGTTCTGTGAGACTGTTCTCAAGTGAAAAAGCAACAGATCTTCCCCAAGAGATTGCAAGAAATCCAGGCAATCATTTGATGTGCCATCTATTCTAGGTAGATGGTCTAACCTTTATCTTGCATTTTAGTCCCTTTTTCAGTCAGTTTTGGTACTTATTTTTTGTACAAATATAAATTCTCCACGATTTGAGGAAGCAGAGTTCGAAGATAATAAGAGTCAAAGGGGCTTTAGTCCCTTAGGTTGTTAAGAGATAAGAAGTTTTGAGACCCGCCCATGGTCCATGGACCATGGTATTGTAAAAGAAAATAATATATATATAGAAGGTTAATAATGAGTCTAGAAGATACTCATAACTAGAAGATGATTGTTTGGGTGAGTAAGCTAAGGTAGGAAAATCTATTTTCTGTACCTAGGTGAAGGGGAAGGCTTCTGCAGTTGAGTGCGTAGGGAAGAAGAGTCTGTACTTAAAATAATACATCTAATAAAGATAGTTTTGATCCATTAATTGTGCATCTGTGTATCTATATTTACTTCTGCAGTTTTCTGTATTGTCACTTTGTATTCCAAATTATATGAACGAATGCTTATCTTATGCTTGAAAGTGGTAGATCAGTAAGAATTGTTGATGTTATGAATGTTTAAATACCTTTGTGAAGATATAAATACTATTAATGTGAATTAGCATAATTATTTGTATCGAAAGGATTAGGGTTTGCGAAGACGGACTTAAGCCTTAGGAGTCACAAGAACCCATCACACAGACCTCTGGATGTAGAAAAGTTAGTTCTGTCATTGCCCAATACTACTTTGGGTGAGATTGCATCCTGCACTACATGGGTTGTTGCCGAAAGGGTTAGAAGTTTACGGTTTTTTTGGTTGGCGCCCATCAAGCCAACAAATGGTTTCCTTGCTGAGAACGACATCTATCTGAGGAATGTGTGATAAGTGGTTCCCCACTAAGAAATAAAATGAAAAGTGGATAGATCAGAAATTACACGCATTTGCAGCTCAAGATACCAAGAATTTGCACCTGCCGAAGGAAGAGTGTCTAATTAAATACCTATTTATAGATGAACATGAGATATTATTCTACTCTTTCCCTTGTGAATTGCACGAGTGGTTGTCCAAATTAGTAGATAGTCAGGGTACATGGAAGCTTGATGGCCCTATTGTGTGGAACCTAGAACTAGTGAAGCACTTGGAGGTTTCAGAAAACAAGATTGAGCAGGATGTTGACCACTTGATCGATAGTATTATGGAAGGATTCATTACTAGTTTTGTGATTGATACATCCACCAGTTATAGTGAAGCAAAGCGCAACTTTTTCAAGGGACATATTAGTTTTATCCTTTGACGCCTTCCATCAGTGATCAAATATGCTCTTACAAAGTGTTCTTAGGGTGTCAAAGTCAAATTTTGTCATTTCAGTGAGTCTTCAAGTAAAATTTGGTTACTAGGTATTAGGTCTAGGGTTGTTTTCACTCCTTCCAAAGTCTTCCAAGTATTGGTCCATGTCACCATTCAGCTTAGTGTACCATCATTCAAATATTTGTCATCATCATTTTAGGTTCCAATGGGTCATTTTACAGTTTGTTCGTGCTTCAGTTGTACTTGGGTAAGCCTCATTTCCCTCTCCAAGGGGTTTGAAGGTAATTTTCCTTGGATGGCCAAATGATCAACAAAACTTGTGTCCTAATGTTCATACATCTTCCCCTATCCCTAATATACTTTCTTAAATAATTCTCATCACTCATATCCCTCAAATTCATCATTTTCCCACAAACCCTAGTTTATTGCTAGAAGTTGACAATTTTCTAAGCTAGGCCTGTGTTTTGACCTTTTGGACCCCTTCCCCTCACTCAATCTTTGAAATTCCACTTTCCTCTGATTCTTAACATCCCTCCCTACTTCCTAAAATTTTCTCAATAATTTAGAAGCCCATCATCCCCTTCATTTCCCTTCATTTCCACAAATCCCTTGTTCCACACATCGGGATAGGTTTTATTCAAATGATGTTTTTGAGAAAGAGAAGATGAATTTGACGAACGTGAGAGAGGTTTTTGGCCATCATTGACCCAAGAAGGAAAACCACTTTCAGTGTTTACATAAGTTTTATGGTTTGGGAGAAATGTCGAAAACATCATTGGCCTCAAGAGGATTGATGCACTTCTGGAGCGAACTTGGGAAAATCAAGATTTCACCTAGCTGGGATGTTCAAATGACTTTCTTGATAATTTAAATGCTATCTAGATAGATATATCTTTCCATGATCTATCATGAGCTCAATTTGGAGTTGAGGAAGACCTTCAAAAGTTGATTGTAACAACACTTTGCATTTAGGCAACCTCATTCTCCACATTTTTGACCAGTATTGGGAGATTTGACTTTTGATAGGGAAAATGAACTCCAAATTGAAAAATTCAAGATTTTTTGGAAAGTAGACTCAAAAATATTTCCAACGAGATATCACACACCCAATTTTGACACCCAGAAGGCCTTCAAAAGTCGTCTGCAAAAAGGCGTTGTGCTTCAGGGAGGCATTGTGCATCAGAGGGTTGGCGCTGCGCATCAGACAATTTTTGCTAGTGTTAAATTACACAGGCGTTGCACATTAGGTAGGCACTATGAATTGGGCTCAATGCACTGCGCATTGGCCAGGGAGGTTCCAAAATCACTCAAATTCATCCTAAACTCTGCCAAATCCTACATTTCACTCCTACAAGTAAGTTTTCATCGATCTTGAGTTGAGATTAGTCTTCATCATGTTTTGTTCATGAGTTTTGCTTCTTCAAATCAGAACCCTAGCTTTCCTTCATACATTTTCACCTCATTGCAAAATTTTCACTTCATTACAAAACCAACATCCTTTGTCCCTTTTCCAAAATTTCATTGCCCTAAAATTACCCTTTGATTCCATTTTCCCTTTCCCTTTTCCCCTAAGAAACTAATTCCCTTCATTAAACCCTAAGTCCCTCATAAGTCAAAACCATAGTTTCTTAAATCTTCCCTTCATTCCCCTACTCCACTTCACATCTGTAAAATCTCTTCATACTCATCTTCTTTGTCCCCACCAATTATCATTGTTCACCATTCCATCATCACATTACATCATTAAGACAAGCATCATGGAAAGAAGCAGTGAATCAAGTTTTGAAGAAGACACACTTAGTGATAGCTCAAGGGAAAGAAATGTGTAGTCCAAGAGGCCTCGCAAAGGTGGAAAAATCATTATGGAGGAACCTATTAGCATGACTTAACTCCTTGCTTGCCCTCTTTCCACCACATGTTTCAGATATCAGTCCTGTTTTGAGTTTTTTGAAATGGTTGAGAGGGTCAAATTTCACCATCAGTTAGCAAGGTAGTTTGTGATAAAAATGGATAACAATATGGTACATCTTGATGGGATAAATTTCACTCTTTCATCCACTATCGTTGCAGAGGCCATAGGAATTTCGGATGTAGGGGAAAAATGGAACAAAAGGCAAACAAAAGGATGAAAAGCTCAACATTTTGGCTGATGTTACTTTAGCCCAACAAAGTAACCCATGATGCATCTTTGAGCCAAAATTGAGCAAATTTTGGGACAATTTTGTCATTTTCCAAATTTTGAAAATAGAAACATAGGAAATTCCGGCTGACGCGCAACGCCACCGGCGTTGTGCATTGAATTGGTGCATCCTCTTAACAAATGGCTTATAGATTTGGATTCAGAATAAAAAAATAAGCAAACCCAAAACGTTTCATCAATTTTGGAGAAGATCTTGGCCACCAAAAGGGCAAAAGACACCTAAAAAATGCCCTCTCTGCCACTTTTTGGACACGCAAGAATCAGTCTTGGGATAATCCACTTTCGAGGGGGCAAATGACCTCCAAATCAGAAAATTCAAAGTGTTCTAGAAACTAGACGGGTAGGGCTTTCCAAAAATCTATCTTGATCCTCATTTGGTGAATTGGAAGGCCTCCAACAACAGCCTTGAAGTGGCGTTGTGCATCAGGCTCAAGGTGCTACGCATGAGGCAAATTTTTGCCAGTTTTGCCTAAAACTCAGAATTTCGCCTAGTTTGACTATCAATTGACTTTTTATCTTCTCCTTGGTAAATTTGTGATGGTAAATGATGTAATATGATGTAAATTTTATGGAAAATGACTTGAGGGGGTAGATACATCAATTACAGGTGGTTTGAGGTTGAATGAATCAGTTTCCATAGTTTTAGAGGCAAGTTGTTACACTGCCTATTTCTAGTTCCTAGTTTAGATGTTGTTGAAACAACTCCTTGACTTATGGATTGGACCCATAATGGCTAGCATAGGTGGTTTTAGGCCTATATTATGTACTTTCTTAGTCATTTGTAAAGGTTGGATTCTTGTGGATGCATTGAGCTTTATTGTAAATCACTTCTGTAGTTTGGCAAGGAAATGAACAAGCGTTTTGCAGCATTTTGTGGGATTCTTGTGATAATGTGTCTTGGGATTGTTTCTTCCTTTGTTATTTAGTGTTTCTCTTATGTGTATATGTGCCAACATCTATTTCTTTCTTCATAACTAAATGAATCAAGAGAATTAGATGGAATCCATAGATATTCAGTGCTTTGCCTTGAGGATACATTTAGTTTTTAATGTTTTTTTTTGTTTGAAGAGGACTCATAAAATTTTCATGCCCTATCCAACTCCTCACCAATCTTTATACTTATCATCACAGCCAATTCAAAGTGCCAAAACACCTGTTAACGCTCGAATCTGCCTCAGGCTGAGGAAGGCAAAACTCAAGGCAACATCAAACCAAGCTCAGCTTCGTAGCTAGCCCTACGAGGACAGGAGAGGGCTCTCTCTGAGTCTATCTCGGTAAACAAGTTTTCAAAGGGGCTGAGATGACCGATAAGGAATACTGATTTTAGGCTAGTAAAGAGATAGGAAAGTTTGATTTAGATTTTTGAGTTTTTTGTTGGAGAAACGGGAAAACCAATTTTGCGTGCGGGGATTAAGGTCAGATCTTTGCATAGTTCGAGTTGGGGCGAGGTAGGCAGTAGCCTTCATGCCTTTGATCAGGTATATGGATGGATCAGAATGACAAGGAGCTGAAGAGGGAAAGGGAGAACATGGATCCTCTCCAAACTGGCGAAAACATGAAAAACTAAACAAACTTAAAGGAAGAGGAATGTAAACAATGAATTCAACCTCATTTACTCATTCATTTAGTTTCAGAAGCATAATAAGAAATGGAATACATGTAAACATGAATAAACTTACAATAACTAAGAGATAACACCATCAAGAACTGAAAGCCACAAGAATCCCAACAGGTGCTGCAAAATCTCTGATCTTTCCTGAGCCAAAATATGAAAAATATGTACAATAGTGTGCCAAAATATTCCCAAGAGTCTAACCTTCTACCAAAATCAAACCCCTACACTATGAAATTCATAAAATATATACATTTTTTCATCCTTGTACTAAGGGATTGAGCTCAACCATTTTCTTCAAAATAGAATTAGTTACATTAAATTTGGGCCGAATTTCTGAAAATAGGTGCTGAAGATGAACTCATATCTCCCAAACCCTAACACCTGTTAGAAACTTGAAAGAGGTTTTTGTCGATAAGGTTGTGTTGGAGAAAAATATCTCTCAAATTGGGTAAATTCATTTCCAGTAGCTCGAAATATGTTCCACAAACTCATCTCTAAAACAGAAAATCATTAAAACTTTAATTCTGTGAAAATGAGCTGTAAAGATCTAGTCACATATCCCAATCCATGACACCTGTGAATAAAATGAAAGAGGTTTTTGTTTTATGGCACGTGTGTAACAAAACCTGCCTTGGGTTGTGCAAAATTACTTTCCATATGTTGTAAAATGGCTCCGCACTAAAATGACTAAAACAGTAGAAAATATGAAAAATTTGCTTTGTTTTACTGTAGGCTCCAAATATCACTGTATATCTCCCACATAGTAACACCTGTGCATAAAATGAAGGAGGTTTTTTTTATTTAGTATGTGGTGAACAAAAACATATTTCACTTTTCAAAAATTCCTTACCATTAGTTCAGAAACTGATTTTGTACTAAACTTGTCATTGTGTGCAGCAACTGACGTCGAAACATGCATAACCAAGAATCACTCATTCATTTTTTCTAATCCAGGAAACGGTTACGGGAATGTGATATACCATTGGAAATATTTTTCCGAGATCCTTCTGATGAAAACACTTGTGACATGTTTTGTGCTGAACATCATGTGCAAAAAATCTAACAAAACCAGACATAGTAAGAGCTCATGTTGATCCCTGGTGACAGGCTGCGAAGACTGGAACTAACATAGGCTCCAATGGGGATGGTAGCTCCTTGGAGGTGCCAAGAACTATAGATATCTAGAAAGTAGATAGTGCCTCTTCCATTGGGCATGGATGGTCAAACAACTGCAAACCCAAAACAACTCATACCAATCCAAAAACATATACATACTGCAACTTGTACATAAAAAAATACCGAAAACTGAAATGTTGCCTTGGGCAACTTATTTATGTACAAATCTAACCCACTTTTCTGCAAAATTGATAGATCAAGTAATGTTGTAATGCCATATCAACCAATCAAGTGACTGTGACAAGGATGCTTCTTGAAAGTGCTTCAACCAGGACACAAATGTAAATGCTGACAGCCATACATGCACATAACGAGTCTGGTTGTGTAAAAGACAATTTGATCTATCATTCAAACTGAAAAAAATTTCCATGTATGTTGCAATAGATCAAAGAAACCAAACTATGTTTGTTGCCCTAATTCCTCAACACAGA
>APFE031413648.1:20298-32756 GCA_000404065.3 Pinus taeda | reverse complement strand
CTTGCTAAGGTTTTGCAAATGGGGTAGCAAGCTAAGTGGGCTTGATTGTGGAAAAACTCCACAATTAAGCACGCTTGAGCCAGAGGAGTTCTGGGATGGGTGACCTCCTGGGAAGTCCTGGTTACCGGGTGCAAGCCCCGGAAGTGATGATTGATGCTATGTGAATCGTTCTCCACTTTTCACTAGTTTCAATCCCACTTCTTCACCCCTGTGAGCATCACCCAACGCAATGAGTGCTAAGTGAACTATTCAAAAAATCATGAGAAATTAGTCAGTTACGACTACCTCTCATGGAAATGGTCATACGTGAATGACTGACTTAACGTCGTTGAATCCCAAAATGATATCTAACACATGTAGGCTATCACTGAATAACTACAAAGATAAATGTCACTATGCAACTTTTGAACTAATACACATAATTAGAACATAATCTCAAAGGTCAAATACTCAGATATACTACGCATTTAGCGATTGCAATTTACAAATATATAGTCACTGGAAAATAATATAAGAAAAAATTACATAATTTCTTATCGAATGTACCCAAATATTCACTTGCTACCTTTAATCCATTTGACAAGGAACCAAAAATTTAAAGAAAAAAAAAATGAACAAAGTTCTCTGCAAGGGTTCTCTGATAATAAGCAGTGCCAAGATATTTAAATAGATAATAGATAGAAAATATGTGTGAATACATTTATACCAAAATGCTCAGTCCCTGAAAGGGGTAGTGGTCGTAGGCCATTTAATTGGATGAGACTATATATATACATTTATGATATTCGACTGTAGAAACCCTAACCAATCTAAGAATGATAACAAAAAAACCCTCAACAGGGAGGGGAAAGTTATTTTTGAACCCATGAGAAAAAATTAAACCCAAACAGTCCTCAACACCTGTAGAGGAACGAGGGTAAGGCAGTTAGAGAGGAACTTGGTAAGTCCTTCTAAGGAAATTATCCACTTGGACAATCGGGTTTGGTGGCTGATAGGTTCCATGTGTAAAGAGAATAAGTTAGCAAAAGCACATGGAACCCTCGAAGAAGGAAAACAATAGAAGATTGCACTAAGTAAAATTCACTTGCAACAAAAACGAACCTATAATTGTAGAGGTAATAAGTTAGTTAAACTAATCAGTTGAAAAGACAGAGTGCATGAAATTGACAATACATTGTAAAAGGAAGCAGTGGGGAAAATTTTACATGTGCATACTCAAGAGAAGGATAGACCTTTGTAAACCCTACAAAAAAAAATTAAGGAAGGGAACATTAAAAATAAATCTCAGAAATAATATGCAAATTGCAATTGAGATGAGTTCAAAGTTTAGGAGTATTTACCCACAATTGATGTTGACTATTCCATTACTGGCCATGGCTCGATAAAATAAACCTCCGCAGGAAAAACATTCTCTCATTCTCCCGTAAGTGTTGGAAAAAACATGAGGGCCAATCTGCATAGCTCCACTCTCTAGTAAGCTAGGGATCGAATGAAGAGAGGTGGAGTGATGGCGAAGCGGGAGGTCGTTACCTTCTTAACTTTCCCAACCCAAATCAATGGTCCAAGATTAATCCTAGAATCTCCACCACCATATTATTGCTAGGAAACTACCTAAGGTATAGGTGGAAGCGCTGTTGCGACTACAATTGAGCCTCTAGAATATTCGACAAGTTAAAAGTATTCCATAGTAATTAGACAAATTAACATCTAGACTAAATTTGTAGTCGGGAAGAATGACACCAATAATAATTTCCTTTAATGTAAACTCAAGTTCCAAAGCTCAAAACTATGTAATATAAAGCATAAACACATATATTATTAGTTGAACTAACATTACAATTTGGTACATATATAAATGTATTACCAACCATTCATTTACATCAGCGTGTGCATAAGCGTTAACCAAGATTTGTATGACCTTAAATAAATTAACATTACAACAAACAATTTATGAGTTGATAAATAAGCAGTCATGTTGATTAAGTGTTAATACATGGTTTATGTGTTAACCACGGAGAAACAAAATTTAAGTTGGGTAATTTGAGGGATGAGAGATGTTACAATTGGTATCGGAGTTGAATGGTTCAACATTGTGGCCTGCTTAAGTGAAAATAATAGAAAAATTGTTTTATGTTTCACAGAAAAGAAGAATATGAAATATGGAGACCCCGCCTACAAAGACCAAGTTCTTCACCTTTAACTAAATCAAAACCTGAGTTGTGGGTACAACTAGTTGAAAAATCCATGGTCCATATCCACTATGTTGTTTTAAAATAAGTGCAGAATTGAGGGCAGAGATTACCAATTATAAGTTGAAAAATAAACAATAAATGAAAAACCAAGTAAATTTCTATGTTATAAAATAAGGGCAAGGAGAAGTGAAGAATCACAGCATGGATACATTGAAAATAATTCTATTATGTGAGATAAGTTATCAAAATACTAGTCGACTTATTATTGATGTCACACTTACCTACAAGAATTGATATATTGGGCGCCTATAAGAACAAATGACTGTTTGAAAGATTTATTTAATAAACATGGTAATTAAGGTAATTATATCTCATCACTGTTGTATAATGAGAGAAGTTCACAATATTGAACGATGAGGAAGCGTATTGCACATACAAATTAGAAGATATGTACAAGTGTAAACTAATTAAATGACATTTCCTATACTATAGATATAATTCAAAAGGAAGGTGTGGGTGTTGCAGGTGAAATCATGCTGAAATGTTGGGATTATTCATATGATGATTGCTTGATTATAGTTGTGAAACTCTTTTTTAATTTGCACAAAAAATTATTTCAATACATAATTTATAAGACCAATATTCATAAATATTTTGTTAAGAAAGGAGACACGTATGAAAAAGGGGTTAAAGGTACTACTGACGTCAAGTAACATTAAATTGTAACACCAGATATATTGGAAAGTAATTACTTGATGTTAACTGAAAACCTTGTGGAAAGAATGAGCGAAGAAAATCATTGATGATAAAATATTTTTTTTGAATTTTGAATAGAAATTACAACAACATGGTAAAACATTCACAATGATAAATATATTGTATATTGTCAAATAAATAAATAAATAAATAAATAATTAAATAAATAAATAATATATTATATATAATATATATATTATTATATATATTATTTTTTTTTACACTATATATATATATTGTCATAATTTACACTATTTCTACTTCACCACACATTGTTCCAGGTAGTTAATAAACAATGGTTGAAAGAAACTGCATGAGATATTGTAAATACTTCTGGTATGCCACAACTCCACATGCGCGACATAAAACATTTTTCAAGTCTCAGATAATGTTGTTCCCAGTACGAAATATGTAAATAATCTATCTGGTAAAAGTGTCCACGAAGTAGTTGTGAGCTTTGAATTTTTGAGGATTCCAATCAATATTTCAGTTGACCAAATGACTCATCATTTTTTAATTTAAATGTTGAGTTTAACCATGAAGTAGGTATTGTTATTTGACGACAATCTGTAACCTGTGTGAATTATAATATGGCAGGTTTGTGAGGTAAGTAATGTTTGTTGACTGCAATTTTTGCTTTAAATATTGAGTTGAGAGTTGCTATCTAATTGAGTAGGAAACACATTTTATGTGTTGTGTTGTTATGTAAACAAAAATAATAAAAATAAAAATATCAATACATTAAAATTAAAATAACATTTTGATTTATAGTTTCACATGGAATATAGTTTATTTAAAAGGGTAAGACACTTTAAAGGGAGATCAAATATATTTTTACTCTAAAAGAGGTTTTCACCTCAAAAAATTTGATCCTTTTCAGTGTTCGATAGATTCAAAGTTAAGATGGATCTAGCCTAATTATTTTTTCAAACAAGATAGATCTAACTTGATTATTTTTACAAATAAAAAGGATCTAGCCTGATTATTTTTACAAATAAAAAGGATGTAGCCTGATTATTTTTACAAATATGATGATATGATTATTTGGTGTGATCATAAAATTTTGGTATTTTTTAAAAAATATTTTGAGATATTTTTAATTGTGTAATTAAATAATTTTAAATTATTAAAATTTCTTATTTTTTAATAAATTAGAGATAAACATAAATAATTCGGAATTCAAAAAAATCACACATACACACACATCCTATTGATATTATGAATTTTATTATTAATATTATGAGCTAATAAAAAAGTAAAAAATAACCAATCTCTGAAAGGTTATTGGATGGCTTGCCCTTACAAGGATAGGTCACAAATTTGTTAGCATGTGCCACCCAAGTCATTAAAGAAGCTTAACTCCACTACATTGTTTATCATAGGAATTAATCATCATTTGATGGTGCTCCTAATTTTCTCCATCATAGATTTAATATTGGGTATAAGATCTTGGAAGACAATAACAAATTGTCCTTGGTTGGAAAATGATGCAATAGAGAAACAAACTTGATGGGATTCTACAAGTGAATTCAAATTGGCAATTAAGGTCTTTGATGGAAGAAACTCACTATATTGCACTACCTTTCCTCCAATATTTGTGCTAGTTCATTGTCACATTTCTCATGGGGGATGAGTCTTTTCCCTACAATCTCCCAAATTTCTTGGTGGGTTCATAGGTAAAACTAGCTATTTATTCATCATGGTCACATAGGTTACACTAGCTATGCTAGGGTTTTTCCTCTACCATTCTCTTCTTTTCATCTTTTTCTTCACCTTTTTTGACCCCCAAGTTTCCCAGGCTCCTCTAGTGTTTAAGACTCCTACAAATCCCCAGTCCTCTTATCACTTCCCTAAAAATAGTTGTTTGGCCCTTTGTTATTGAGTCCACCCAGTTGGTCTACCACATTTTCCTATATGTTATTCACAATTGCACCTTTCTCGTGCCCATGCAAATTCTCTTCATGTTTGGGTCACAATGCCATATCAATTAGTTAGAGTGTGATGTGGGGCGATGTATTTCCAAGAACATGAGAGCTCTGCACCCAATAGTGAGTAGAAATATTAGCCTCAATATATCATGAGCATACTCTTCAAATGATGCAATAAGAGATAGCTCAAGTGGAGTACAAGATGGAACATGAGAAGTGTGGTCTAACAAACATTGAAGTTTTGGATAAGGTGGAAAACTAGGTCCTAGACATGGGTCACATTAGGGGTTTCTACAACCAATATGTAAAACCCCTCAGTGAAAAGTAAATATTTAATTTAATTTTACTGTAAAGACTTGGTAAATCATGGGCTATGTGGAAATCCTAGTGGAAAATTTTAATGTTTAAAGTTTATTTTAAATTTATATAAAAGTTGTTGTGAAAAGTCTTGGAATTCATGGGGAAAAGACACTAAATGAATTTTTTTTCACTCACCAGACAGTTAGAGGACAATTAGTTCCTTCCCTAGAGATAATCATCTCAGTTGGGAAAAGAAGGAAGGAAGGTATGAGAGAGCACCTGAGGCATCTAAGAAGGAAGAAGAGAGAACTTGTACCTTGAACCAGTCATTGTTAATGTGATGCAGGACATTTCCAGTTAGGGTATTATTCCGCTGGTTGGTGGCCATTGGAAGCCCTAAGACATACTTGTGAGTCTATGAGTTCCTAGGCGAGACTGGTATAGTCTTGGTGCCCTTAGATAGATCTTTCTAGGTCATTGCAATTCAATTGTTTTGGGAGTGACAAAATGGCTCGAGGGGGAGGGGGAATTGGATGTGATTTCTATTCTCATTGGTTGGTAGGAGTGGCTTTTTTCCTTTTTGAATTCCTTGACGACCTAATTGATCTCGAAAAGATAAGTATTTATTTGTATGTTGGTAGAAATGTTCTGCATATGTCTTTCTATAAATTACTTCTGGAAACTATTTCTGTAAACTATTTATGTCGATTTTGCGGCTTGCTTGAATAGGTAGAAGAAACAAACAAATAAGTAATGAAAAAGTATCTTTTATTGTTGATCTAGGAACTGTGATCAATTCTGATTAAAATAAAGCATGGAATATTTCCAAGAACTATGTGAAGTTGTGTTCTCTAGACATGAAACTTATTATATAGTTTAGAGAAAATAATGATAACTAGATCTATCGTATAATATCATGAAGTATTTACTGAACTTGATTGTGGTTTCTAATGAGAAAAATCTTATAATAGTGGAAATTGATACAACCATGTAAGAGATTGGGTTAGTCCTAGGGCCAAGTTAATAGAGTCAACAACCTGGGTTAGCCCCTACCCCATTAGAGGATCATTTAAGAAGAGAAGTTACTGTTAGTATTGAAAAAGTTTTATGACTAAGATTGTGGTTGAAAAACCTTTCATGAAAGTGAGACTGACATTTGTTTAAACATATGGTAAAGAATACATAATGTAGTAAGTTTTGTAAGAGTTAGGGTTAGTTCCGGGGCCAAGTTGAGTGGTTAACAACCTGGGAACAATCCCTGCTCCACACAAAATTATTGTAACAAGAATAGCCCAACTGATCAAAATGGAATCTAGACCTAATCTATTCATTTCAAACAAACTATATTGAAGCAAAAAATAATTATAACGTTTGACAAATGTATCAGTGTAATACAATACCAACAAAAGTAGTAAATTTCAAAGGAAATGTACCTTAAAAATCATTATGCAGTCGCATGTTAGCTATCACTGAATAACTATGAAGATAAATGCCATTGTGAACCTTTTGAACCAATACACAAAACTAGAACAAAATTTCACAGGCCAAATACTCAAAGATACTACACATTTAACGATTGCAATTTATAGATATATAGTCACTGGAATATAATATAACCAAATTTACATAATGTCTTATCAAATGCACCCAAACATTCACCCTTCTACCTCAAAGTCATTCACCATGGAACCTGAAATTTAAAAAGGAAGAAAAAAACAAGAACAAGGTTCTCTGATAATAAGCAGTGTCAAGATCTTTAAATATATAATAGTTAGAGAATACGTGCGAATACATTTATACCAAAATTCTCGATCCTCGATAGGGGCAATGGTTGTAGGCCATTTAGTTGGAGGAGACTATATATATACATTGTCAATATTCAACCATAAAAACCCTAACTAGTATGAGATTGAGAAAAACCTAAACCCAAACAATCCTCAACACATGTAGATAAATAAGGGTAAGGTTGTTAGAGAGGGACCTGGTAAGTCCTTCTAAGGAAATTATCCACTTGGAAAATAGGGTTAGGTGGCTGATAGAACCTGCGTGTAAAGAGAATAAGTTAGAAAAAAAACATGGAACCCTCAAAGAAGGAAAAAAATCGAAGATTGCACTAAGTAAAATCTATTTGGAACGAAAACAAACATGTAATTTCAAAGGTAATAAGGTTAGTTAAACTAATCGATTGCAAAGACAAAGTGCATGAAATTGACAATAAATTGTAAAAGGAAACTGTGGGGAATTTTTCTATCTGTGCATACTCGAGACAAGGCTAGACCTTCATAAACCCTATAAAACAAATTAAGGAAGAGAACATTAAAAACACATCTTAGAAATAATATGAAATTTGCAATTCAGACGAGCTTAAATTTTGGGAGTATTTACTCGCAACTGATGTTGTTCCATTACTCGCCATGTTTCGACAAAATAAACCCCCGCGGGAAAAAAAAATCTCCCATTCTCCTGTAATTGTTGGACAAACCCTAAGGATTGATTTGCATAGCTCCACTCTCTAGTGAGCCAGGTATCGAATGGATAGAGGTGGTGAGGGGGAATGGCAACAATCATAATTTCCTTTAATGTAAAGTCAAGTTTCAAAGTTCAAAACTATATAATATAAAGCATAAACACATATATTATCAATTGAACTAACATTACGATTTGGTACATATATAAATGTATTACCAACCATTCATTTACATCAACTTTTGAAGCGTCGACCAAGATATGTATGACCTTAAATAAATTAACATTACACCAAACAATTTATGTGTTGATAAATAGGCATTCATGTTGTTATGAAACCAACTCACAAAAAGATAGAAAAGAGAGATGAATGCCTTAGAAATAAGCCTCTTTGAGGGGGCAACCTTCCTTTACATTACACAAATGAACAATTCTTGGATGATACAAATGAAAAGACCTCATTTCTATATATAGGAGTCTAAGGGGTCATAATGTAATCAGAGTCGACATAACAATAATAATGTAAGGGCACAATAATAACAATATTGGGCTTCTATGGGGCATAATAGTAACAATATGGGCACTACATGGGTAATCAATATACTAAGGGGTTTGTTACTAACAATAAGGGGTTACCCTAGTAGTATAGGGGCCTAACATGCCCCTCTCTTCAAAAAAGTTTTGTCCCAAACGCTTTGAGTAGTTCTTGATGCTTATATAAATTCTTGTCCTCCATTTGGAGTCTTCAGCGGGTAAATTCTTCACTTGATGAGATACTCTGAAATTGATCGATTTATGTAGTTTCAGGTTGTTGTTTCTGTGACTGCTCCAGGTTTCAATATGATTTTTCCTTCTCTTCGAATTTCTGGTAGTATTGTTTGACATATCTTTTGGTATCTTTATGAATAAGTGGCCATACTTCTTCATCCTCTTCCATTCATCTCTTGCTTCTTTATCAATCTGGTTGGATAATAGAAATAGCACAAAACAATGCTTCCACATCCTCATCCTTTCTTGAGAGTGCATTTGCAACAAAATTTTTCTTCCATTTTCTATAGATGATGTCAAAGTCATAACCCATTGTTGGCACTATGGCACAGGTTTGGTGCTATGGCACTGGTGTTGTCCTTGATGGCAACTCCTTTTGGTGACAAATCATAGTTCAGACACTCAGAAAGAAGAAAAAGTCATATACGTAGGTTCACTTTGACGAAGTCGCGTATACACGCGGGTTGGACGTTCCCAAGGCGCGTATGCGTATACACACACTTTTATGCAAGGAAAAGTGCATACATGTGGGAGAAATTATTTTTTGGTCCGTGGTATTTAGTCCTTGGTATTTGAACCTATGGTTTTGGGCCATGGAATCTCGTCATAAGTGTTGATCCCAAGTATTGGGTCCATGGTATTGAATTTTCATGGTTTTGGACCATGGTATTGTGAATGGCCTAAGGCTATAAAAGAGGAAGGAGATCATTTGGCAAGGGATCATCTGAATTATTGAATATCTGATAAAGTGCTAGATCTGGAATACGATGATTGGGTTATGGTGTAGATCTGGATTTGAAGGAAGAAGGAACCTGAGCGTAAGGAGAAGGATAAGTTCTTTTGATGGGTCAAAATCTTAAGGCTTGAATGATAGTATCTTTGTATGATTTTGATCTATTCTATGTGGCACTTGCTTGATATATAAATCTGGCAATCAGGGTAAACTAATATCTGATCATTTGAAGGGGTAAATTATCTTTATAGATTTGTACGCAGGTTCAATGAAGCGAAGGCGCATATACACGCAGTTTCTATAAGGCAAAAGTGCGTATACGCAGGTTGATCTTACCACAGAAGCGTATACACGCAGTTTCTGTAAGGAAAAAGTGCATATATGCAGGTTGATCTTACCACAGAAGCGTATACACGCAGTTTCTGTAAGGCAAAAGAGCATATACGCAGGTTGATCTTAACACAGAAGCGTATGCATGCAGGTTTCTGAATATTGAAGTAGCGTACGTCTCTTAATTTACGTTCTAGCTGCTTCTGTTGATTATTGCAGTGATCTGGGTTCAGAATTTGGGGTGTGATTACAGTTACTATGATCTAGGTTCAGTTGTTAGAGAAGTGTTTATTTTGATTCAGTCTTGATTGGTGAAAAGGTGTTTGGTTGATGCAGAAATTCTTGATGTTTGATTAATGTTATTTGTGGATCCAGTCTGAAAATTTATGAAACATGGTCCCTAGAAGGAAGAGAAGGTTGTAGCCTTCTGTAGGTAGCAGCCTGCATACTAGTATCTCGACTAGTACAAGAACTAAGGGGGTTGTAGCTCCCTTCCAAGAGAAGTTGGAAAACGAGAGAGGATTGTAGCTCTCTGCAGGTAGCAGCCTGCGTACTGGTAAAGGACTGCACTAGTACAAAATCATTGTAAAAAGAAGTTTCTAATTAAAAGAAGAAAGAGACAAATTGCAGCAGGTGGTTTTCACCCACATTGGGTTTCCACCTTATATCTTGTGTTCTTATGTGTGATTGTCTTTTGATCTATTTTATTGTTCCTAGTAACTGTTTATATGATTATGGTGCATAACTTAAAGATCAACCTCTGTAGAATAAAGTAAATTATAAATCTGCATAGTATATGCGGGTTTCCTTATCTGTAGTTGCGTATATACGCGGGTTCATCTATCTGAAGTAGCATATATGCTATGTGTTTGAAAAATAAAATAATTGACCAGATAATACTGATTCACCCCCCCTCTCAGTATTATTTCCAACAATTGTTATCAGAGCAGGTCCTTTAGAAGAAGCTTGATCGCTTGAAGGAAGATCTATCATCATGAGCAACTACGAGAGAGAAGCATCAATCAGGCCACCAATTTTTGATGGGACCAACTTCGTCTATTGGAAGGTTAGAGTCACAGCCTATCTTCAATCTCTTGGTACAGAAGTCTGGGATATCATAGATACAGGGTACACTTTTCCATCAACAACTCCTACAGATCCGGCTGAGAAGAAGCAGTTTGAAACAAATGCAAAGGCTGTCAACACTCTATTAGGATGTCTATCTCAATCAAAATTCATCAAGGTTATGCAGTATAAAACCGCTAAATAAATATGGGACAAGATTGTGCTGAGCTATGGAGGAGATGAGCAGGTAAAACGAGCAAAACTTCAAACCCTCAGAATCTAGTATGAAAATCTTAGGATGTACAATGATGAAAGTGTGGCTAACTATTTCCTTCGTATAGATGAGATTTTTAATTGTATGAAAAATTGGGTGAAGAAATAAAAGAGGCTATTGTGGTTGAAAAGGTTCTAAGATATTTGTCTCCTAAATTTGAATCAAAAGTTTCTACAATAGAAGAAAAGGAGAATCTACAGAAAATTACCATGTCGCGGCTACACGGAATTCTAACCGCTTATGAAATGAGGAAAGGAGGACCATCAAACAGGAGAGAAGCTGCATTCAAGGCTTCAGGTAAAGGAGATTACTATGAGTCAAGACATATGTCAGAAGAAGAGGAAGAATCAAATTTTGTCAAGAACCTTCAACGGGGTGCTGGAAGATTCAGAAGTAAGTTACCCTTCAAATGCTTTTCTTGTGGAAGAGTCGGTCACTATGCTGCACAAGTGTCCTCATAAGCTTGATAAAGGTAAGGAACTTGTTAGATGGAACAAGAAACATAATGTAAGTAAGAAAAGCTACTACACTCATGAAGACAGTGATGGACTCTCAAATAGTGATGAATATGAACGAGGTAATAACTATAGAATTTTAATGGCTTTTGAAGATGATGATTTTATGGATGCTATAGATGAAGACGGTCTTTATGAAGAGATTTCTAAACTCAAAATTTGTTTAGAAGATAAAAATATGATTATTGATACTTTGCAATTTCAACTAGTTGAAAGTGAAAAGCATCATGAAAAGTTAGAATGTGAAATTGTGGGACTTAGAAAAGAGATTGAGAAAACTAAAGCTCTTAATCTTAGATTTGTTAAAGGATCTGAAACGTTAGATGAGATTATCAAAGTGCAACATTCTCCTCTAATCAAGACAGGTCTGGGATATAATGAAGAAGCAACTCAAGCGCAGAAACCATCCACCTCCAAAAGTTATCTTGATACAGCAAGGAGGAGTGAGCAAAGGCCTAATGAAGATCACCAAGTAAATTAGAGGCAATCTACTTCAAGGATAAACAGAAGCTACAACAGACCACATGTAAATCATTCTCAGTTTGCCTCAAGAATGAATGTCAACTACAATCATTCGGTCTGCAGGGTTGATAATCGCAGGAATTTCTTCAATGGCCAATGTTTCTCTTGTCACAACATTGGACACAAAGCAACTCAGTGTGTTGCCTACAAAACTATCATGACTAGAGAAACTCAAAAACAGAGGAGTATGACTGGGATCATGAAAATGACCTACAATAACTTTTTTGCTCTTGAAAATGAAATAGAATGTTCTATTTGTAATCATTTTGGTCATGAAGATTCTGAATGTAGGAGTAGGTTTCGACAGACAACTCAGAAGGAGCAAGCCTCAGATATCAAAACATGGAGAATGAAAGAACCACAACCAGAAATATGTGGTATAGCCTTATATGCAGAAGGGCAGGAAAATCAATGGTACATCGACAGTGGATGTTCAAAACATATGACAGGTGATAATAAAAACTTCAGTCATATAGTGCCTTGTAGAAGGAGAAGAAGGTCTCATTTGGAAATGACACCCTTGTACTCATAAAAGGTAAAGGTTCTGTTCTTTTAAAAGAAAAGGTCAAAGCAGGAAATGTTATGTATGTTGATGGCTTAAAGCATAAT
>APFE031413645.1:0-56151 GCA_000404065.3 Pinus taeda | reverse complement strand
AAAAACAAAAAAATTCATGCACACAGAGGCAATGCTCTGTTTCCTTTACTCTAGGATCTTTTTGCACAGGGAAGCTTTAAAATATTATTTCGGAGAACAGAGTATTACACACTCATAAAACTTTGTATTCATTAAACTAAAATGCCTGATACAAAATTCATCCTCTTTCACTCAGAGGGATTCACCAAGATAAATTCACCAACAAAAGTTACTCTGTCTCCTCCTGAGATTTTACACTGTTGTGTGTAAAAATCTCATCACCTTTACTGCTGTAAAAACATACTTTTACATATACTAATGTAAAAAAAAATAATCTTACATTTACTGCTGTAAATGTAATTCCTTTCATTACATTTCAATCTCCAAAAAAAACTTGCACTGCTGTGCATTCCTTTCTTACCATATGAAATCAACACATAACAAAACTTTCATGTTGCTCCCCTTGTTCTCTCTACTCGCACTGCTGTGGGTTCATTTCAAATTTCTTTTAAATCTTCATCTTCATTCTTTCATTGCCTTCACCCTCTATTTTCTTCACAAAAAGAACTTGCATACAAACTTTCACGCTTTTTACTTATCATGTTCCCGTGAATATTTAAAACAATATAATTAAAAGCTATGTGCTATGCCCATACCTACGTAAGTAAAAAAACATTAAAATTAAAAACAATTACCTATTCCCATGCCTATTTTACATTACCCATACTTCCGTAACTATGGAAAAATTAAATCTCCTACCAACATTCTACGAACTTCATTAAATCACATTAATCTCTTTACGTGGGCGGTCAACCAAAAAATTCTGTTTTACTCCAAGCTATATTTATTTGATGCAGGTTTGTGATGCCCGTCAACCGTTGATTTGCCCTCCTGGAATCGAACGGCTGAGGTGAATATCGGAAGCCCTTTTTAACCGAACTTTACTCCACGTAACATTTATTGTAGCCTTGTATGCAGCTTTGGACAATCAACAGTGGATAATGCTGGAGCACATCAGACGGCGGAGGAGAATATCGGGAGCCACTTTTATGTTGAACTTTACATCCCGATATGTCAGAGATGATGACGTATGGGGAGAGCCACTCGTCAACACTAAATTTTATCGGGCCCTTGTGTACGGAAACCACTCCATACCAAAGAGCGGCACGATATGCCTCAAGCGGGTTTGTGGTTTTGCTTTGGTGGTTTTGGGCATATTAAATGCTGGCCAGTTCAACTGTTCGGGCAGTTGAAATTACAATTTCAACAATGACGCCTCTCAGTTGAGACTAGTCGCCTAACTGGAGAAACTGGCTAATTATCTTCGTGGTAAAGTGGAAATGGCCCTGTTAAGTTATAATATTTCTGGAATTGGTATTAATACTCTTGTAGGGGTCATCCGGTGCTCTCCGTTAGCTTTCAAATTACATTAGACTTTTGGTTGGCATTTCCCCATGAAATCTGTTTCTTCCTCAGATGAATCCTCTGCAAATATCACTTGATCTCATTGTTTCTCAACTCATAAAGCCATTCACAGGGATGATTATGGTTTGCAGGTGAATTTTTTTCATATGTACCATCACCAGGTGGATTAAATAGAAAAATTATGTCCTTCAGAACCATATTAGTCGCCTTATTGATGAGTTTGGCACAATTAAAAAAATAATCATGGATTTGAAAATGAGCGTGCTACTACAGTCCTTGGGGAGATTTAGGATGATATTGGCAAAATGGATATTGATCTAAATTTCCGAGCAACTCAGAATGATTTATCTATGTCCATAGGGTTCCCTTGCTTCCCTTTCTATTTTTGTGTTCTGGAGTCTCGCTTTTTGTAATGGACTATAATGGAGTCCTCAAAGTTTCTTGGTGTCCGTTTTGATGCACACAATAATAGAGCCTATTGGTAGTCTCCTAAGTCTTAAATGGTCAAAGGTTGGTAATGCTCTTTCTCTTTGGTGAGAAGTGGAACGGATGATATAAATCTCGGGTGTTTGCTATGACTAGGTGCAGATTTTGTCAATAATATGCTCATTTTTGTTTAAAAAATGCAATAAAAAATTATTATAATAGTTGTATATATACAAGGAGTTTTTTAACCATGAACATTCAACCTCACTCTACCATGGTGATGGTTAACCTAGAAATAGGCTTAGTTATATTACTATGGATCAATACAACTTACTCATATGCATGCCCATCAAACAATAACTCATGTTCATATAAGACATGTTAGTATGCCAAATTTTCTTTTTCTTTTTTTAAATAATCAATTTAATTAAAAGGCGAGAAAGGAATTAGTGACTAATCAATAAACAACCTTTTATTTATGACCACTAATAAGAATGTTCTATCATATTTCATGTAGGTTAAATCTGTTCCATCCACCTAATAAATTTCATTGGTGGATGGTAGGGATTTAACCTCCATGAAATATGCTATATTATTCTTAGTAGTAATCACGGATGAAAGGTTGAGATTTACCTTAATAGTAATAATGCCCTTTCAATTAATTTTTCATAAGCACACTTGTATTAATCAAATAATGATACAATATAGATATATGAATGCTTTCTCATTATAGAGAAACAATGTTTATCTCTCAACCTAACTAGATCTAACAACCTACTAAAGACTAAAAAAAAACTCCATTACTTATAATGCATCACACCCAAGGAAAGTAGGAGATATAACTCTAGCATTCCTTCTTAAAGACTAATTTGTCTTAATCTTAATCAACAAACTCTATTTGTGGTTGAAGATAACAACAACAATCATTACCAACAATGATGGCATTTCATATAAAGACACAACCATCTATCATAATACATGGGTATCTAACTACTACAACCTTTGGTTTACTGCGATGATCTTCAGGTAGATGGTTCATTCAACCATCATAACGTCATACTTGTACTTATACTTGTACCATGAATTCCCCCTACATCTCATCATCATCACCTTAGGCTTTCTCAGCTCACTCGTAACCATGCTTTGGATTTTGTTAGCTTACATTCAACAATGTTTTGGGTTTTGTTGGCTTACCCTAAACTAAGAGTTCACTTTTATAGGTTTACACTCAACTAGGCTCTCAATTCTCTTTCATCGCATTTCCATGAAATTACAACATTCTACGAGAATCCTTCTCTAAATGTTACCTCTCCCTCAAAAAACGTCATCACATAACAATAAGTGGCTTTGGATTAACACAAACCTACACTTACATAGTTGTTTTTAGATTACCACGTACTACACAGGGGTATGCATGGCTCGTCAGGATGATATCATGACTCATTCATGTGCATTCAATGGAAATATCCATTTATGGAGATATATGGTACATACATTCCCAAGGAGCACTACATCAAACCACACATGGTATACACTTTCTACAACGTGTGCAACTCAAATGAAAACATGGTCATGAGTTTGTTTTAATTAACACACAAATAAAATCTTTACCTTTATTGTTATCCATCGTCACTCAACCTTGGCCACTATCACAACCAATATAATTTGCTGGAATAATGCCTCCATAGGAACTACGAACTACATTCCTTGTACCAATCATGAAAGAAATATTTAGTGCATTGAGAACCTTTCTATCCTCCCTACTATAAACTCATTATTTCACTCATTCAACCTACAACCAACACTTGGTTTCTTTAAGTGGGAAAAATGAAACTTGTTTCGATCAAAAAGTGTCCATGCTCATGTCGTCATTTAAAAAACTATGATATACCAAGAGAAAACCAAAATACCAATGATACCTCAAGATCAATGAGAACCTATTTCATTCTAGGGTCTAACATCAATCTAATCATGAAAACTTATCATGTGGTCTCCTTACCACCTATTTCCATGTATTGAGATACATGGGTGTGATCCACTATAATTTCTAGTTATCAAGCTAAGTATTCTAGATACAGTATATATCCATCTCAGCCTTACATTATTTGCACCTTCCAATCATGCCCGACAATGTACCATTGAAAAATAGTTCATGGAACATAAACTCATAGCTAAAAAACCCTTCTAGCTACAACAAATATTACTTACAGGCTTAGGAATGATATTACATAAGAAAATATTATAGCGCTACTACATACATCAACAAGAAATACTAACATAATCATAGGAATATAATATTTTTCTTGTAGTAGCTTACAACACGGCTATTTTTTTCCTCAACCTTGGAATATTCATTCAATGAATGTCTTGGCTCTCCAAGTTTTGCTTTTCATTTTCTAGATGTTTGAAATCTAAGAAAAAAAAGATATACCTGTATAGAGTTACATGGCTTAATAAGGCTCAATGATTTTACTCATGATTTCAAGACATAAAAGTGAACTTTCACATTACTAAAGCATAAATTTTATCCATTTTTTCCCACGTGATGATTCATCATTTACATCATTAGGTAGGTGATTGAAGACCAATCACAATTGTCAAACCTAGATAACAATAATATAACACATTTTGATGTCCATAATAGTAGATATCAATGTTTTTACAGCAATTTCAAACCATAAACTTATCCCCTATTCAACAGTACCTTCACTCCTCATTATTGTTGTCCATAATAAGTCTTTTCATAGCTACTCCCTTATCTTGTTGGTTGAATATTTTAACTCTCAATATTCACTTGTTGCAACAAAAGACATTTGGTAAGGAGTTCCATGTCATGATCATTGTATCTTCCCTCACTTTATCTCCTAATCCAAGGACCTTAATCCCACTCAACAATCCCTCCTAGGTCACTGATATATTCTTCTCGTCATACGTCATTCCTTTTCTCACAAAAATGAAAGGAATCTCGCACAATGAAATGCAATTAAAATTCGTTTTTTCTAGCGGCTTTCAATGAGAAACATTAATTGCATGGGAAACATTATAACGGTCATCTCCCATAGGGGTAACAATATGGAATGGGGCTAAAATTTTCACATGGACAACAACACTGTGAATGGGACAAGTCGAGGCACTGGAACCAACATCATACACAATCTTCGATTTCTTCAATGAGTGCATCAATACAAATCTATAATTTGAGCAAGTAAATTGAGGTCTTCTTTGTTTTACTAGATGCAAATTCTTTCACCTCTACACTTAACTATTGTGAAAAATTACATGGCTCAAACATAGTACCCTTCACTTGGTTTCTATGAACCTTGGGAAGAAAACTTATGTCATGTGCCCTCTCACTCAATCTTAGTTCCACTCGTTTTCTTGTGTGTATCATTCTCGGATAGATTATGTAAACTAACATCCAGTCCTCCATAACATCATTCGAAGACTAAATTTGAACTCATTTTCCTCATCAAGGTCAATTTTACCTTTGACAATGCTGTCAATTGTCTTGATAAATCTTTTAATATTTTCCTCATCTGATGGTTGCGGCTTTGAAGAGTCCATGACTATGAGCCAATGTTTGTAGTTGCAACTTGGGAGGAGAGACTCTTGCATGTGGTACTCATTCAAATCTAGATTAGAATACATTAATCTCAAATTCTTCGAGACCTTAAAATGCACAATCATACATTGCAATGAGGGTGAATATCGAAATCTCCTATGGTCTTAATGATCCCCTCACTAGGTGCACTTGCAATGACAACGTCTCTTTCAGTCAAATAGAAAATGAAACCATTGCTTGAATGATAGACAAGTAAACATTGATACAAAAGATTCATAGTGACATAAAATAATAACACTCCCAAACAACAAATTTCTCTCCTATCCTTCAACCTTGGCCATCTCATGAGGGCCATGCTCCCTCCCAACTCGTTTAATTCCTATAGGCTATTGGATGTGTTATTTAACACTTTAAACTAAATTACAAGTCTATTGTGAAGGTGAGGTTATAAAAATCCTCTTTTCTAAATTCTTCAAATCTCAAAACTAGTACCACCATCCTGTTCAACTCGTTGGTATATTTCTAACAATCTGAATTCCATCTCAATTTGACTCGCATATTGACCATTATTTCCATTTGAAACTTGGAAAATTAACCATATCAGAAAGGGATCGCCATGTAGCATGCTTATGTGACCCTTGTGGCCCTGCCACGTCACCCTGAGAAATTGCACATCACTCATGATCCAAACGTGCAATGCAGATGGGCATTAACAAGCCTCCATGTCACTTAGAATGTGGAAAGCTTGTAGGTCCCACTACAATTTTCCCCTTAATATTATGAAACTAATTCTTGTCATATCCAATTCCAAGGGAAATATTGAGTGCACACCTTCTCAATTATTCACACAATGGACCCAAACCCTCAAACCTCTGAATCACACACAACCTCCATAGAAAACTTGGTCCTCGTCCCATCCATTATTTTGCATATGTGCATATCTCAAACACTACCACACATACCAAATTTCAGTTAACACACCCACTTACAGGGAAATATGGCCTTGTGCAAATGTTCACACATGTGGGGCCCACCCCCTATAAACTACACTTTTTGTGGATATATAGTTTGATTATGATATAGTTCATTTCAAAGGGTGCATGGCCAATCTGGTCGAATGCCGCAAACTGGTGAATTCATCCGAGAGGTTAAATTGGAATCTGTCCCTTTCACATATCCAAATGAAGACTACTTTGGGAGATGAAAAATGTATTCTACTCAAATAAAAATATACCAAGAGACCATCGAGTGTTGAATACAAAGACCAATTTTTTTGTAGAAAGTTTATATTAATACATTTATTGAATTTTATTAGAATTCCTTAAGGCAAAACATTTGTTGAAAATGGGAAATTATATGGATAAGATCAAAGTTATAAAATTCCACCATCAAAGGATTTTTCTATGACCATAAAATACTTAGTGGTGCTAATAAAACTAACCTACATAACATCCCAAGAAAAGGAGATAATGTCTCTAAATGATAGATTTAATAGGAAACCACAAACCATGATTATCGTGTGAGCTAAGACTTTACCATGACCTACAAGTGTGAATAACCACAACATTTAAAAATTATTTGAAAATCAATAACTATTAGCGTTGAAGTGAATCTTTATTCAACATACAGTAGGCATATTGTTTTCCCATCATGTGAGGTAATTTACAGTCTTAGAGAGGGCATTGAACCATAAATTTCAACAACATATCATATAAATGAAAACACGTGCATTGATAGGATAACTTAGAGGATTTAGGAAACCGATCATATTCATGTTAATTACTCCATAATTCATGAAGTTAATAATAACCACATAGTTCAAAAAGTTTAATGGAACCATGAAGGTAAATAAAGAAAATCATTCACCGTAAACCTATAATAATCGTAGCAACCCTCCATACATAATGTCGATCCATATATTTAGCTATCACATATCATACATATTAATCATCCATATTTCAAATGGAAACAAGTAATTATAATGATTCATTTAACTTCAGATGGGTCGTAACTGTGGATATATTTCAACTCTCCACCAAAAGATAGGGGAGCTAAACTACAATCTTTCGTGCAACTAAACATATCAGAGTTGGATGCATGGGCTCAATTACTTTCTCAATGGAATTTCACACTAATATTTAACAAACCAAAGAATGAGTCCATCGTTCAAGTGGTTTATCAACTACTGTCTGGTAGTAAGCATCCAGGTGACTCTATGTTGCTCCAAAAAATCTCATTTGGAGTACTTCTTAGTTTCAAGAGATTGAATGCACTGTAAAGGTGGTTAATAAACTATATTTTGATGGAAAGAACTGCAAGAGTATACAACCCACTATCCAAGTGGTTTGTCAGCTTAGCAAGGAGTGAGTGCTTTATTAGTTTCCCCAACAAGAAATTAATGGTTTTTCATCTCTTTTCAGTAAGTATCATAGTGATTAATCTCACTGTCCTAGTGGTTTATCAACCTTCCAATAAACACCCGAAGTGGTTTATTAGCCCATTCAGTAAGCACTAAGTGGTTTATCAACTTATGAAACAACCACTTATTTGTTTATCAAGTTACACAGCAAGTACTAGGTAATTCAATCTACATCGAGCCTTCCACTGGCCATTCACACACAGTGACACAATCCATGCCTCAACACAATTACAAGAGACACTATCCCCAATCATATAGCACCATGTCAAGGATGATTCTTCTTCCTCTACAACCTTTTGAATTTTTTCCTTCTTCTACACATTTCTCCCTATTTGTGTCTCTCTTCTCTTTATGTAATTTTTCTTCCCTTCATTTCTTACATTCTAGATGTTTTTATTTTATTATGTGTTGACTTCCTCCTCTCTAGATATTTTTCCACTCTCCATAACATCCCATGAGGAGGGGGATATTATGGGAATTTTCCTCCACATAGGATTCCCATGATAAAACTTTAATACATGTTTGTGCACGTCATTTTAGGGTTATAGGTAAATGGACAAAATAAGTTCGGTATGGCTGCTTTTGAAATATCACAAGCAACATCTCATCCTCATATCTCTAAATATGTGTCCTCTCCTTAAGATCAATCATTAATTGAATTTTCATTTAAATTACATAATAGTTTCACATAGTAACATTTACATGGGCTGCATGAAAAAGGGTTGTGAAATGCCTACCCCATTAAAGGAATACTATACTTAGCGTTTAATAAATAAACAAAAAATAGCCACTAAGATTTATAGTTACAACTCATACATTTACGTACACAGTAAATAAAAATGGGTAATGTAACCTCACTTCATTTTCACTTTCCCAAGTGCTTCATATGGTCTAAAAGTTTGCATCTTCACCTTCTCTAATACACAATTTTGGAGTGTGATCTACCTCAAGTCTAGAATGCATTATGTTTCTGGTTAGAATTCTACAGTGGATTACATATATAACAAAAACCAATAAAAAATATCATTAGAATCATTTACATACTTCTTAAGAAAAGAAACGTTAAAAATATCACGTGATTTCACCAATCTATAAGCCATTGTCCCCACTCGTTCCAAAATATGAAATGGTCCACAAAAGCTTGGTGCCAACTTAGCACAAGAAATTATTCTTAGTGAACTCTTTCCTGGTATGATGAGGAGATATATATGATATCCCACTTAAAATCCCTTATGCATTCTCTATTGATCAACATAACTCTTTTGTGCATCTTTGGTTTCCTTCATTTTTTTATTGACATTAAATATCCTTCTCCATTTCCTTTAGCATATGAGGTTCAAGAACCACCCTATTCACTAGATGATCGAAAAGTGTTACATTTTATGCTATATAAAGCATTGAAAGGGGTCATGTTGAGTGACTCTTGATACCCATTGTGGTAGGAAAATTCAATTAAGTGTAGGAATTATTCCCACCTTTTTGGATGATGCATGAGATACATCCTCAACATGTCTTGTAAAACTCTATTCACTCTCTTAGATTTTCTATTAGTTTAAGGATGATAAGTTTTGCTAAATGCTTTTTGGTTTCCAAAATCAATAAAAAATACTTCCAAATTTTTTGAATTGAACTTTAAATGCCAATACAAAATTATCTTCTTGAGTATTTCATGCAATCTGAGTATCCCATTCATGAAAGTATGAGAGATAACAATTTCCTAGTGTTTGAACTTGAAAATTATAATGTGAGATAGCTTGCTCATTTTGTCGAATACCAAAATTATAACACCCTGCATGTTGTATTTGTTTGGGAATCATGTGATGAGGTCTATAGATATGTCTTCCAACTTCCTCTTAGGAATTGGAATCAGAATCTAGTTATTTGTGCAGATTCCACTTTACCATGTTGGAATTCCAGACACTGATAAATGTAATAAATAATTTAATTCTTTTTCATGTCTGGGAAACAGTACATATTATTCATAATTGTTATCATTTTTTGATAACTTGGGTGACTTGAATAAAGTGTTTTGTGAAACTTATCTATGACAAGTTTCTTCAAGTAGCCCATGTAAAGTACAGACAATCTATCCTATACATAAACATACCATCATTAGTGAGTGAGTAGTTCTTTCTTAATGATCCTTCTGGATCCTACTACAAGTATTCCTTCACATGTTTGTAATTCTCATCCTAATTTAATTCCTCTTTGATCCTTCCTTTGATATCAACTACGCAAGTGTTTATGGCTTCCATATGTGGCACTTGAAGACCTCTACTACGTATATCTACTACTTTGTTATTTTCTCCCTTAGTGTAATTTATTTCAAAATCAAACCCACTGATAAAGGATAGAGATCTAGCTTATGTTGCATTTAACTTGTGTTGCTTGAATATGTATCTTAGCCTTCCACGGTCTAACATTAAATAAAATATAAAAACATATCCAAGAAAGTAATATCTCCACATTTTCAATGCATGTCCAATTTCTCTAAGATCCAATTCATGAGTGATATAATTCCTCTCATGATCACTTAATTTTATTTATTCATAACAAGCCACAAGTTTATATTGCATTAGGACTCCACAAAGTCCTCCCTTACAAACATTTGCATAGAAGATGCAATATTTTTCTGAATCAATTATTCTCAATATAGGTGCATGTGTGATCATATGTTTGATTTATTCAAAATTAGTTGTGCACTCTAATGTCTTTTGAAATTTAACTCCATTCATATGAAGTGTTGTCATTAGATGCCCAATCTTTGAAAAAGATCAGATGAGCCTCTAGTAATATCCTACCGATCCCATGAAAGATCTAACTTCTACAACATTTCAGGGAGAAGGCCACTCCATGATGCCCATTATCTTGTCAAGATGCACTTCCACTCCTTTAGTGGAAAGAATATGCCCCGGGTAATGAACTTATGATTGGAAGAAATTACATTTTCTAAGCTTGGCATGGAGCTTGTGCTAACTCAAGAATTGCAATACTACATTAAAATGTTATTCATGCTCTTCTTTGGTTCTACAGTAAACCAAAATATTGTCTATGAAGGCTAATACAAACTCATTCAAACATGAGCTAAGGACACTTTTCATTAGACAAATAAATGTGTAATGAGAATTTCAGAGCCCAAATGGCACCACCACAAACTCATAGTGTCCATAACTAGTTTTAAATGTTGTCTTGTGGATGTCTTCATCTTTAATAAAAAATTGATCATAAACAAACCTCAAATGCATCATTGAGAATACTGCAAGATTTCTTAGCTCATCAAACAAGTCATCAACTCTAGGAAGAGAATACTAATTATTTAGTTTAGCTTTATTTATTTTCTTATAGCTAAATCACAGTTGCAGCATGTCATCCTTCTTCTCCACAGACAATGCTAGGGCTACCCAAGGAAACACACTTGCTATGATATACCCTCTTTCTAGCATTTCTTCGAGTTTTAGCTTTAGCTCCACTAGCTCTAATGTAATCATGTGATATGGGGATTTTGAAACTAGTACTAATCCTGGTAGTGCTTTTATAGAAAAAACAATCTCTCTCATGGGAAGTAATCATAGTATTTCCTTTGGAAACACATCACTGATATTTCTTAACACTAGATGCTCTTCCATTTTCTCCCTACTAATTTCTTATTTGCTATTCATCTCAACTACATATAAGGCACACCCATTCTTGCTATAGATTTTCACTTGCAATGATGATATTTTCCATATGAAGATACGATTCTTTATTCCATGAAACATCTCCCCTTTGTGAGTGATTCATTCCAACAAATTGTTCTATGGGCCACTAGTTATTCCATGATGAAAAATATATTATATGAGCCCAATAGTAATAGGTTGAGATCCACTAATGTTGACATGTTTCTTACCATCACCACGAATGACTTCACCATGTCTCACACTCACATTTTGGTTCTCATCACTAACTAAACAAATAATGGCTTCTCAAAGGTTGTCTACTATAGAGTATAATTCTCTACGCTCTTCGGGATGCCATAACTAAAATTAGAAACTGTGTCAATCAAAATCAGAATAGTTCGGTTGACAACCATCACTTCCATCTCAATCACTGGAGCTTGATAGTTTCCCTACTTGTTGTTCAATGTGGCATGAATTTGTGTATGAGCCACATCATTCACTATTACTACTTCTGATGCAAGAGGTTGATGAAAATGGGGTGGTAGTCTAGGATTAGGCTAATGGTTAACTTTGTAACAAATCAGTTGCGCACAAACAGATTCTGTACATGGATTTTCCCCCTGAGGGTCCTGCTTAACTGACCAATCACTGTGAGTCCGTTGTTGGCTTCTCCCTTTATCAAGAATTTCAATCCATGTCGTTGATCTCACTTATCTAGATCCAATGGATATTGCATCGTCTGCTCACCAACTAACCCCAATGATCTCCATCGTCGATGTGACCCGTCCAATCGAATGGCTGTCCCACAATCTCACATGAAATCTTGCACAAGAGATATCAGGTGGAGAGCACACAAGAAAGGTGGTTTTCTTATGCTATGTGTAGCCCGCTAAGGTTAATCACATGAATTTTTGAAATACCATTTCCAGCCTTTAGGGCATCCGAGATACCTCTTACCAGTTATCAAATACTACCACGTGCTTAATTCACAATTCTAATAAAGATGCTTAAGGAAAGTTTAAAGCTTAAGCTCACTATTAATCACTAATATTAATCGACTATGATATTCAATAAAATGTATGAACAGAGAAAAATACCTGATTAGGTTCTAGAACAACGATACACAGTCACAAGAGAATTCCTGCACTAGAATAGTGCATCACACTACACTTCAATCAATTATTCAACAAAATGGAAATTATAGAGTCTTGGCCCTCTTTGCTCGATTACAATAGTTTGTCTGACCTCTGTTTCAATCTCAAATGCTATCTCTATCACACCTCTCTTTTACTCACTCTATTCCCTATCATCTCATCTCTATGTCATTACATTCCTTTTCCTTTTATGAATCAAATCTTATCCTAACTACATTGAGAACTCAATCTCTATTTTTATCAGTCTAACAATTAAATCCCTATCCTCAATCTATGATACACACCCATACTAACAACTTATGTCTTAGTCTAAAAATAGTACAGTGGTCTAATTATTACAATAATTAAAGTAAAGATAAATTCAAGAGATCCAACCCTCTTTATAAAAATTGGTTTTGACCACTCAGGTCCATGAAATTCATCTCATGTTAACTAGAACATGTGAACAAACAATCACATTGCTAGCTACGTACGGATTCTCCTGCATCGGAATCCTGGGGAAGAAAAGAATTCTTCATCAAACTTTCACTATTTACTGCATACTTTTGTAATTATGTTGTTGTTATCCAACTAGCATCCTCCACTAGTTGTGCCTTCCATTTGACTAGATAAAATAAACATGTCCTCTGGTACATTTGGATACTCTTTTCTCCAAACAGCTTCCACCTCTTTCTTAACTGTCTTTGGCATTTTTTCTTCCGAGTTCAAAGTTTGAACTTCATCTTCTATAGGTTCCTTCTGTAGCTCTGTCTCTATCCCTTTGTATGGATACAAATCTTCAACATTGAAGATAGGTGATATTCCAATTCCTTAGGGAAATTCAATTTCATAAGAATTAGTTGAAAACTTCCTCACAATTTTGCATGGCCCTATATTTTTCATCTTTAGTTTATTTTAAGTGCTAACAGGAAATATTTCTTTCCTCAAGTGTACCATCACTAGATTCTCCACTTGGAATTGTTTTTCCCTTCTTTTCATATAAGCTCTTTGTTTTTATTTTCCACTTCTTTCCTACAATCTTCCTTTGAGGATGGTATGCTGAATTGAAGCTAAGGTTAGCACCTATTTTCTTCCAAGGAGTTCTCCTAAAATGCCCAACTAACTTTATATCCATATGAGACATAATACTTACAGGAAACCCATGTAACCTTACAACTTCTGAAAAAAACAGATTAGCAATATGTGTTTCATCACTAGTCTTTTTACATGCAATGAAATTTTCCATTTTAGAAAATCTATCTATCACAACATAAACAGAATCATTCCCTCTTTGATTTTTAGGTAATCCCAAAACAATATCCATACTAATTGCATCTGATGGTTGGTCTGGTATTGGTAATGGCTGGTACAATCATGTATTTTGGCTTCTCCCTTTAGCATGTTGACATATCCTCCACTTCTCAACAAATTTCTTAACATCAGTTTGCATCATTGGCCAATAGTAAAAGGCATTTAGCTGAGCAAAGGTTTTGTCTTATCCATGTGACCAGATAATCCTCCGCTGTGTTTTTCCTTGATTATGTTTTCCCTCATAGAACCTTTGGGAATGCACAATTTGTTACCTTTAAACAGTAAACCCCCTGGATAAGACAATCCAACCATTGGCTTTTGTTATTAACTACTGGATTTTGTACAACTGCATAAATATCCTTAAATTTTGTATCATCTTTATACATATCAACCATTTCTTCAAATCCTACAACACCAAATCTTATTTCTTGCACAACGAAATTTACTCTACTTAATTTATCAACAACTTTGTTCAACTTACCACTTCTATGTGTTATCACAAAAGTGAAACTCTGTAAAAAATCTACCCACTTGGCATGTTTCTGGTTCAATTTTGGTTGGTTGTTTATGAACTGTAATGCATGATTATTAGAATATAATACAAACCCGTTTTGGTAGAAAGTAATGTCTCCATTTTTTTAAAGCTTGCACAATAGCATAAAATTCTTTATCATAAGAAGAATATTTCTTCTTAGCTTCATTTAGTTTCTAACTAAAGTATGCTATTGGTCTCTGTTCTTGACTCAAAATTGCTCCAATTGCAACTCCACTAGCTTCAGTTTCAATTTGAAATACTTTTCCAAAATTAGGTAAAGCTAAAACTGGTTTTTCTGTAATTTTCTTCTTCAGAAACTTAAAATTTCAGTCTGCTACTTCTGTACACTTAAATGGTTGATTAGTGTCTTTGATTGTTTCAATAATTGGTGCACAAATCTGACTAAAATTCCTGATAAATTTTCTATAAAAACTTGCAAGACCATGAAAGCTTCTTACCTCAAATATTTTTCTTTGATTAGGCTAGTTCCAAATTTCTTGGACTTTCTGTGGATCCATTTTCAAACCTTCTTTAGAAACTAGAAATCCGAAATAGACTAATTCTTCCTTCATCAAACTACATTTCTTCAGATTTATCAGTAGTTTTTATTTCTGCAGAGTTCTTAAAACCAACTTAAGATGCTCCAGATTTCGTTCCTTGATTCTACTAAAAACTAGAATATCATCAAGATAAAAAATAACAAACTTGCGTGCATATTCCTTCAAGACTTCATTCATCAATCTCATGAATGTGTTGGGTGCATTAGTGAGTAAAAAAGGCATCACTAACCACTCAAAAAACCCACTGTTTGTTTTAAATGAAGTCTTACATTCATCTCCTTCTCTAATACTTATTTGATGATATCCACTCTTCAAATATATTTTAGAAAAATACTTTGACCCACTTAAACATTCCATCAAATCATCCATGCATGGTAAAGAAAATATATAGCTGATAGTAATCTTGTTTATGGCCCTAGAATCAGTACAAATATGCCACTCACCTCATTTATTTGGACTGAGTACTGTTGGCATAGAACATGGGCTAAGAATCTCTCTGATTAATCCCTTATCCATCAGTTCTCACACTTGTCTTCCAACTTCTGCATTCTCTTGAGGAGTTAATTTGTATGCTGCTTTGTTTGGCAAAATTGCTGCAGGTATCAGATCAATATGATGACTAATACTCCTAATTGGTGGCAATGCCTTTGGAAACTCGTCCACAATAATATCATCAAAATCATTCAACAGAGTTTTGATTTCTTCAGGTAAATCAACTAAGTTTGTAGAAGTCAAAATTACCTTAGGTCTCCTTACAAAAGCAAAATGTATATGTTCATCCTTCTTGACATCTTGCAGCAATTTGTTTCCACTCATCAGCATAACAATGTTTCCATACGCTTCTTTGCCTGCTTCATCCTTCAATGGCAGCAGTATATGTTTGTTTCCATCCTTCTCTAAAATGTAAGTATTCCCCCTCCCATCATGAATAGTTTTCCGATCAAATTGCCAAGGTCTTCCCAACAATACATGGCATAGATCCATTGTCATTACATCACACAATATCACATCCTTATAAGTACCAATCTGTATCTCTACCTTGCAATGTTCTGTCACAAGAAGATGCTGTCCTTTTTATAGCCATGACACTTTGTAAGGAGTAGGATGTATTGTTTTCACTAATCCTAGCTTGTCGACCATTTATATAGAAACAAGGTTATCAGTGCTTCCACTATCAATTGTCATTTTACAACATTTTCCTTTGGATTTACATGTAGTTCTAAATAAATTATTTCTCCGAGCTCGTTCTCCTATCTCTTTCTCTGCCTTAAACAATACCTTTTTCAACAACAGGGATTCTCCTACCTCCTGTGATTCTTCCTTGTTTACAAATTGAGGTTTTTCTTCCTTTGCCTTAGCCACATTCACATTTCTCTTATTTGTTGCTTTATTATGAGGATACTCCCATGATCCATGTCCCATTCTCCACATGTATAACACTGAATTTCTCTTCCTCGACCACTTCCTCTAGGTGCAAACCTTCCTCTACTGAAGTCTCCTCTCTATGGTGGTCTACTACTTGAACTGCCTACTTCACTCTGATGGTGCTGAAATCTTGGTCTAGTAGTTCCTCTACCTCTTGCTGAAATTTTCCCTATGTTCCTTTGATTTTTCTTCCTCAACATCTTCTCTTCTGCCTTCAAAGCTGCTTGATAGGCATCTTCAATTGTCTTTAGACTTGGAAGGCTGATTTCATCTTGTATGTGATACCTCAACCCATTGATATATCTGGCTGATTTCTCGTGCTACGTGTCGCCCGCTGAGGTTAATCACGTGAATTTTTGAAATACCATTTCCAACCTTTACAGCACGCAAGATACCTCTTACCACTTATCGAATACTACCACATGCTTAATTCATAATTTTAATAAAGATTGATACACGGCCATAAGAGAATTTTTGCACCAGAACAGTGCGTCACACCACACTTCAACCAATCATTCAAAAAAATGGAAATTACAGAGTCTTGGCGCTCTCGGCTCGATTAAAACAGGTTGTCTGACCTCTGTTTCAATCTCAAACCCTGTCTCTCTCACACCTCTATCTTACTCACTCTATTCTTGATCATCTCATCTCTCTGTCATTACATTCTTTTTCCTTTTATGAATCAAATCCTATCCTAACGACATTGACAACTCAATCTCTATTTTTATCAGTGTAACAATTAAATCACTATCCCCAAGATCTGATACACACCCATATTAACAACTTATCTCTTAGTCTAAAAATAATACAGTGATCTAATTATTACAATAATTAAAGCAAAGATAAATTCGAGAGATCCAACCCTCTCTACTAAAAATTATTTTGACCACTAAGGTCAATGAAATTCATCTCATGTTAGCCACAACATGTGAACAAACAGTCACATTGCTGGCTAAGTCTCGATACTCCTGCATCAACTTCTTGCACATTATACAACTTTGAGCCATTCTATTGTTATTGAGGACAATCTTTTCACAGATGGTTTTCTCAACATGTCCAACATTATATAGGTCATCTTTTGAACCCCTCATTTTCCTTTCTTGTAAACTTAAAGGGTTGATCTATACTAGTAATAATAGCTCCACATTCCTTCTCCCTCGTTGATTTCCTCAATATTTTTGCCCTTTTCCGTTAAAGCTGGTCCTATATCTTGCTTTCCAATCATGTTGGAACTCAGAGTTGTACTAAAATTGTTCACATAAGTACTTAACCTTTTAGATGTCCTCTAATGTTTTTCTGAAAGTTGTTTTTGAAAGACATGCTATAGTATAAAAGCTGGTTTACATGTTAGGAAGTTGGAGGTCTCAACATCCCATGTATGCTCGCAGTAAATACACCTGCTGCAATAATGTCGAGCAAGCTTACAACTTAAACAATGTAATTTATAAATTTTAATAGAATTATTTACAGTTTTCTTAAAGTTCATCATAAAATTACTGATAAAAGAAATGATGTAGCGGACTAGCTCCGAATATGTCTGCCGCAATACTATTGGACTAGCTCCCAACTTATATAACATATTATAAACATGGTAGAATTAAAAACAATATTCATGAGTTTTAATAGAATTATTTATATTTTTCTAAAACATTCATTGTAAATTTGCTAGTAGGGAGCTTGTTACATTTTGTTGTATAAATAAAATAATTCATGGGATAAACGTGTCTCATTGCAATGGTTATGCTTTTTGCGAAGATTTTGCTTGAGATATTTATAATATATTTTATCTTTTTCTTGATTTTTTAATTAATATGTAGCAAAATTAGATTTATAATTAGATTCATAAGAATATTTAAATTGAATTTTAATAAATTTTAATTTTAGAATTTTAATTTAATTATTAATATAATATTATATAAATTAATTGTTTCAAATATTTTAGATATAAATATATTTGTGTTATTATATAATATTTTTAAATTAAACAATTTAAATAAATATATATTAATATTTTATTTTCAAATTGAATTAATTTAATTGGTATATTTAAATTGGAAATATTAATTTTTAAAATTTTTAATTTAATTATTAATAATATTACTATAAAGAATAAAGGGGTTGCAACATGGGATTTTAATAAATTCCAAGGAAACAATGGAAATAAAATTAGCTTAGGTTCTACGGAAAAGAACAATAGAAATAAAATTCACTTAGGGTCTAGGGAGAAAATCCAACAACAAAATAGAAATGTATGGTCTCTTCCAAGGAATAAACATAACCAAAAAAAAAGTGTTAATGATATCATTGTTTTATGAGACTTGTTGCTTTCCATTCAATTACTTAATAATGAGGACAACCTAAAAGACAACTCCCTTGGATTGATACTAGAAAGATGATCGAATAACGAGCAAGCTGATGTGCAAGTTACTTCTTGGAAGAAACCATGCCATAAATATCTGGCTCTAAGCATCTTTAACCTATTGCCTAATTTCTTTATCCTATTCCTCAAGTTCTTTATCGCTCCATTTGCAATATCATTTCTTTATCCCATAAACCATTCAATTATGGATCCCCATAGAATTATTTTGATCCCTTTCCCATTCCCGTTATCCCTCTTCACTCTCTCATTTTCATACTTTCTTCCCATGGAATCCTACCAAATTTGGCATGGCTAAGTCTAACGAAATATCTCCATCCATCCTAGATGTGACACTCACTTAGAATAGTTTCCATGCAGTGTCATTGTATTTCATTTCGCATGCCTTGAATAATTTCATCCGTCTACCCAGGCCTCCAATCATTTACCACTCAAGATTATGATGGAATTGCTTGAAAGAGGCACCGAGGAATTTATTGCCAATCTAGTGTGATTTGTACTACTAGATAGGGGAATCAAGGCTAAATTCGAAATGAGCACTAATCAAATTTCACTTAGGCTTGTCTGTGTGTCTCCGCGAACTCCATTCACGCAGAAATTTGTAAATTTGGCTCTGGTGTAGTTTTGGGTTTCAGGGGTGGGGTTAAGGGTGTCTTCTTCCCGGTAGCTTTGTGAAGAGCCCGAACTAAGATTTTTTGTTCCCCATAGGAGTGGGTTATGCTGGTGGATATGCCACATCTGCTCATGGGAATTCTCGAGAACAAGGTTTTTTGGTTCAGAATCCAGCTTTACTTTCTGTATTTCAAATTTCCAAATTTCGGAAACCTTCTTGATTTGGCTGGAAATCCCAAAAACCTAGGCTGGTCTCTCGGAGCTCTAAACAATATTTCTCTCCAATAAGGAATTTTTAAGGTTTTTTTGGACAATTTCCTAGTATTTGTGTAATTCCTTAGCTATTTGTGTTTATGTTTGGCTCAACTTAGACAATGATTGTTGATGTATGAGAGGCTCAAAGTTGTCCCCGCACTGAAGGGACTGGATAATTATCATAATGGTAAAGTGGAATTGGTTCTATGAAGTTATAATCTTTTTGGGATTATCTATTACAGGGATTATCTAGTGGTATCCCTCTATTTTCGAATTACATCAAAAATTTTGTTGTCATTTCCCCATGAACTCTCTTTCTTCCCTAGATGAATCCTATATAGATAGCCCTTATTCTCACTACTTGTCATTTCATGAATCACTATACACGAATGATTATGATATGTAGGTGAAATTATGTCAGATGTATCATCACCAGGTGGATCAAATAGAAAAATTATTAGTCTTTTAGAACCAGATTACTCACCTTACTGATGAGGTTAACAAACCTTTGATTTGAAAATGAGAAGTGAGCCTCCTACATGCATTGCCCAGATTTAGGATGATATTGTAAAAAAAAATATTGATCTAAATCACCCAACAACTAAGAAGGATTAATGTATGGCCACAAGGGTCCCTTGCTTCGTTTTGTATCTATCTATTCTGCAGTTTTGATTTTTGTAATTCACTATAATGGAGTCCTCGGCTAGTTTCTTGGTATCTATTTTGATGTACACAATAATAAAGTATATTGTTAGTCTCCTAAGTCTTAATATGTCAACGGATGGTAATTCTCTTGCTCTATGGTTAGAATAAAAAATGATGGTGTAACCTCCGGTTATTTTGCTGGCAAATCGGGTAGATTTCCATCAATATATACTCATTTCTCTTTTAAAAAAAACAAAAGTCATATATCTACTCTACGAGTTTTTTCTATACACGAGCGATAAACTTACGTTTATAAATTATATATAGCGTCTATACATTATTATATATAATATAGAATATAACAAGTTTTTTAACCATGAATATTCAATCTCACCCTACCATGGTGATCGTTAATCTAGAAATAGGCTTAGTTATAGTATTATGGATCAATACAGTTTACTCATACACATGCCCACAAATCCATAGCTTATGTTAAAATCAGACATGTTAGTATGCCATCTTTTTTCTTTCTAATTAATCAATTGAATTAAAATGGGATAAAGGGAAATAATACTTTCTAGGTCAATCTCAACCTCTCATATGTGACTACTACTAAAATCTTTCTAGCATATTTCATACAGGTTAAATCTATACCATCCACCTAATAAATTTGTTTAGTGTACTGTAGGGATTTAACCTTCATGAAATATGCTAGATTATTCTTAGTAGTAATCACATATCAAAGTTTCAGACTTACCGTAAAATTAACAATTCCCTTTGAGTTAATATTTCATAAGAACACTTGTATTAATCATTTAATGATAGAATATAAGTGCATGAATTCTTTGTCAATACAGAGAAGCAATGTTGATCTTTGAACCTAACTAGATCTAACAACCTCCTAAAGACTCCAAACAAACTCCATTACGTATAATCCATCACACCTAAGACAAGTAGGAAATATAACTCTAAAAGTCTTCCTTAAATACTACTTCTCTTAATCTTGATCAACAAGCTATATTTGTGGTCCAAGCTAGCATTACCAATCATTACTAAAAATGTTGGCATTTCATATTAAGAGGCAACCATATATCTAAATACATGGCTAACTAGCCATTACAACCTTTGGTTTACTACGATGCTCTCTAGGTACATGGTTTATTCAACCATCATATCTTCATACCTATACCTATACATGTACCATAAATTCCCCTTACATCCCATCATCATCACCCTGGGTTTTGGCGTCTCACCCATAATCATGTTTTGGATTTTCTCAGCTTACCCTCAACGATGTTTTGGGTGTTTTCATCTTACCCGAAGCTATGCGTTGGGTTTTGTGGGTTTACACTCAACCATGCTCTCAATGCTCTTGCATCACATTGTCGAGAAAATATAACGCCTTACAAGAGTCTTTTTGTAGATGGTACTTATTTCTTACAAACTTCACCACATCATAACAACTGTCTTTGGATTAGCAAAAACCTACACTTATGTATTGGTTTTTAGATTACCACATAGTACACGGGGGTGCACACGTCTCATTGGTGTGATATCATGGCTCGCTCAGGTGCATTCAATGAAAATATCCATTCACAGAGATATCGTGTATTCTCAAGGACCACTACATCAAACCAAACATGACATAGACTTGCTACAACACGTCTGACTCAGAAGAGAACATGGTGATGATTTTATTTTAATGAACACAAAAATAAGATGTTTACCTTTATTTTTGTCCATCATCACTCAACCTCTTCTACTATCACAACCAATCTCATTTGTTGGAATAGTGCTTCGATATGAACTATGACCTACATTCCTTAGACCAATCTCAATAGATTTCTTTACTACATTGAGGACCTATCTTTCCTCCCTGCTGGAAAGTGATCATTTCAAACTAGAACTTGGTTTCTTTAAGTGAGAACACAATACTTGGTTTCTTTAAGTGAGAAAAATGGAACTTGGTTCCATAAAAAAGTGTCCACGCTCATGCCTTTAATTGAAATACTTTCATATACCAACAGAAAACCAAAGTACTAATGATACCTTAGGATGAATGATTACCTATTTCACTCTATGTTCTAGCATCAATCTGGCCATGAAAACTTATCAAGTGGTCATCTTATCGACCTAATTCCATCTATTGAGATACATGGGTGCCATCCACTGTACTTGCTAGTTAAGGTAAGTAGTCTAAATATAATATTTATCCATCTTAGCCTTATATTCTCAGCAGTTTCCAATCATGCTTGATAATGCACCATTGCAAAATAGTTTATGGAGCAAAACCGCAAAACTAAAACACCCTTCTAGCTACAACACATCTTACTTTACAGAGTTATAAATTATATTACATAGCAAAACATTGCAACACTACTGCATAGATTAGCAAGAAATATTAAAATAATGATAGGAATGAAATATTCACCTTGTAGTAGGTTACAATGTGGCTAATTTTTCCTCATCTTTGTATTCGTCATTCAATGAACCTCTTGGATCTCCAAGTTTTTATTTTCATTTTTGAGATGTGTGAAATATAATAAGAGAAAAGCTATACCTATATTGAGTTACATGGACTTAATAAGTCTTAATGCTTTAACTAATGATTCCAAGACATAAAAATTAAATTGCACATTACCAAAGCATCAATTTTATCCATTCATTCCCATGGGATGATTCATTAATTACATCTTTATATAGGTGATTGAAGACCAATCACATTGTTCACACCTAGTCAATAATAGTACAGCACATTTTGATGTCCATAATAGCAACTATCAATGTTCTAACATCAGTTTGAAACCTTAAGTTGATCCACTCTTCAACGATACCTTCAATGTTCATTATTGGTGTACATAATCATTATTTACATTGTTTTTCTATGCTCTTATAGGTTGCACGTAATGAATCTCAATATTTACTTGTTGCAACAAAACTTACCTTTGGTAATGGGTTCCATGTCTTGATTACCGAATTTTCCCTCACACCCTATCTCCTAATCCAAGCACCATAATCCCACTCAAAAATCCCTCCTATATCATTGTTATCGGGAAATCTAGTGTCTATGCAAAGCCGCTAGTCCCACTAAGATGGGTAGCTATCTTAGAAAAAAACAAACTAAAACTACTTTCGCTTTCCTTTATCAGAAGTAGATAAGAGGAGAATGAAGGACACCAAACTCAGTCTTGCGCTTGCTTCCTTGCTTGGTTCCTCTCCCTTTTGATAGATCCTTGCCGCTTCTCCCTCGTCTACACAGCTTCAAAGATCATCCGTGGAGTCAAAGAAGCATAATAGTATCAAAGAACAAAGATCTACAATCATAAACAATATAGGACCAGATATATATTGACCACACAAATGCATATATCATCAAACATACAAGAATGTGGAGGAAAACTTGAATAGCTTTATTAATATCAATAGTAGCAAAGAGGATTACAACCAATTGTTTTGACCCAGCGTCATCCTCTCAGCATGAAATCCCTTCTTCACCTCATGAAAAGCTTAGATCACCCAACACTATGATATTCCACCATGAAACCAGTAGCACTTCCTTACAAGATAAAAAATTCCAGCCTCTGGATCTCTGGGATGAGAGATCCATAAATAGATGATTGCAGGGGGTTGAGTTACCTTCTAGGATTTTGATTAGTGTCCTCTCTCTAATAGTTCTTGATTCCACTTGGAGATTGATGATCTCTTACTCATGCCTGGGCGAATTCAGAGAGGCAAGTGTCACAGGAGAAGTTTCTAGAAAATTCCATGACTATCCACCTTGCAAACTATCTCTACCATTTTTCTACTCTCGCCCATCGCACCCTACAGAAGGGCTTTCCAGTATGCATCGCACCCTTTACTCTGAGCAGGTGGGATGCATCGCATCCTCTGCACTGGGCAGTCTGTATGGTCTAGCTTTGACCAGTTCTGAGTAGTTTTCTGTGGAGAACTTCAAGGAGATGATGTAATTAGCTGACCTTGTTCTTTTAGGGTGTGAAGCAACACTTTTAGGGACTTAGGAGCCCTTGGTTTATGGACATGTATGATTGGGGTTGTAGTGCTGAAAAATTTCTATAACAGTTGCCCCCTAAAGCATGAGGTCGTTAATCTTTTTGATGTTGGGTGAAATGCTTTATCATGAAGATCCAAAGTTTTTTCAAGCTAGAAGGCAACCTGTAATAAGATACAATACAATACATTATCTTCATAATACTTTTCATGATCTAGCTGAGGTGGGCATTCCCATGCTCAGCTTTATAAATTCATTGACAAACAACCGTCTGTGTTGGCAGACTGATGATTCTGATAGAGCCATCATCCATTCATTAGGATGATCGTCTGTGTAGCAATGATGTACATTTGATGTCTTTATTTTCCTAAATATATCACAGCCTAGATGGATAAAACTAGATTTGGGGTCTTCAAACTCGTCCAATCCTTACTCAGAGTACAAGTGGATCCATGTGAAAGATATTTTGGAGTTGAACATGGAAGGACATCACCTGATTACCAGCCAATGACGTAAGCTGTTAACATGCACGCCAGGAATCACTTATAATGATGATTACCCTCAAGGTACTGCAGTACAATTCGAGTGGTGTGAAAAAGGGACTTGATGTTGAACACCCCGGGACTTGATGTTGAACACCACGCAAAATCTTTCGGTCGAAGGCCATCCATGTAAACCTGTCGCCGGAAGTGAGAAGCTTTCCATTGAGGCAAGCAAGCTTCAAAGTACTGAAAGGGATGTTCCTAGGTCGACTTCTTGGATAATGAGCTGATGTTGACCAGAAGCAACCCGTCATAGGAAGGCCTTAATGAATCCCACATCTACGACACAGAATGGAGTAAATGATTTCGGAGGTGAAAACGATCCGATGATACAACATTCAGGGTGGCGGTCATGAAATAATGTAGTGTGAATGTATTGCAGTGGATGAGACACAGTTGAATTCTCTGAGTGACTTCTCTTTAACATACCGATGACACTGACATGGATTGGTGGCGTTTACCCCAAATATGGATAGTGTGATGGACCAATGGTGATATGACCGGTGAACAAAATAACCCAACCCGACTCGGGTGTGGAGTGAAAGTGTCATGTTCAAGAGCGACCTTGCTACCAACAAAGTTTCTTCAAGTTTTCTTCCCAACTTTTCCCCAATCATTGCTGACTAGTACCTCTTTATTTTTGTTAGGATTGAGGAGGATAACATATACTTGTTCTATAATTTTCCCTTCGGGCAAACTCGTCGCTATATTTTAACGAGCTAGTGACACTGAAACTTGTTCTTTTCTGTATGGACAAGTTTGTCGCTATTCGGTTTTAACGAGTTTAACGACAAAGATAACTTGGTCCTTTTCAATTTTAGAGAGTCTGAAAGGGACGTAAAGGAAACTCCAATAATCCTTTTTCGTCATATAATCCCTTAAGTCCGAAAAAGTATAAAATAATACAAAAGGGATGAATTTTCGGTAATTTTAACGAGCTGAACAAAACAAGTGCTCGATCTTTTTGTGTAATAATCCCTCAGGTCCAAAAAGATTAAAATCTAGAGGAGGGATAGCACTTCCAGTCGCTTTAACATGCTAGAGAGGCCAATCGCTCCGCAATCCTTTCATATTTTACGAGTCACATAAAAAGAGCTTAAACGAGACTGGTTTTTTGAGGAACGAGTGATAATTTCGGGAAGTAGCTGATTCCAAGTAAGGCTTGGAATTTTCCAATCACGACAGTGTCACAAGGATGGCTAACAGGATCACTCTTCGTAGTTGTTCCTCAAAAGGGGTAAACAATCAAATGGAGGTGAATGATCGGCTAGAACAGAGCGGAGGTGATGATGAGAACACGACCAGGGCGTAAAAGCTGATGATAATGCATTCAAAATGGTTATTTACCAGAAATTGGTTCATCTTTTAATGAGCTTAAACTATGGGGGAAACATTTGCTCATTTCTTATGTTTAATTTTTAATGAGCTTGAACTCCACATAAAAACTGCTCGTGGCGGGTTTATTTTTTAACGAGCTTTAACCCTGCGGTAACACTACTCGTGATAAGTTTGCATGCCCCCAGCATAATAACGCAAATCGAGGTGCATGCTCCCTAAGCTTCATTGCATTCAACACGATGGTTGGAATGAAGGTTTACCTTCGAGATCTTTGAAAGGCTGACTTGGATTTTATGAGATCGTAATCAAAGACTAGATTTGGAAAGGGAGTTGTTTCATTTTTTAATGAGGTTGATGTAGGATAGGAACCGTTCTCAGAATCCACCGTATTTACAGTAGTTGATAGAAAATAAAAAACTGAAGGATGATTAAGGTTGCTGGAATAATCTTCTTTATAATCCGGAATATGGGAATGATGGTGGTATTCTTCCCATGGTGCCCCGTCAATCATCATTGACTAAACAATTCCTTCGTTTGTAAAATGTTCATGCAACCAAGGATTTGAAGAGGTACCATATTCCTTAGATCTATCTATCCAAATGCTTGATGAGCGTTCATTTGGGTTTGCCTCCCATGTCGAAAACATTGATTGCTACAATATTTCTATTGGGCTTGGAGGCAAAACCTTTCGATGATCCATGTTAACATCGGTTTCTAACATCTTCTAAAGGGAAGACACCATATTGCAGGTTCCTACTATGGCCACTTCCGCCAGATTGTTTGGAGGTGGTAGGGCAAAAGCCCCCATCATCGTAGGGTCTTTTAGTAGGCCTACTCCGATATCTTGAAGCAAATGAGGGATTCCGTGGATCATCGGAATGCTTCCCGTAACTTGTGAACTATTGGGGAGAAATGTTTGTTGGTCGACGATTGTAATTCCTCCTTGAAAAGGAAATGCAATTTTTCTGAAGTATGTCGACACAACGGCAGCCATAGCATTTATCCAGGGCCGGCCCAGTAGGATGTTGTAATCGAGGTTTCTGTTGATAACTTCAACATCAATTTCTACTATCTTTCCCCCCAGTTTGACTTGCAAGTTACTTAGTATTCCGTATGGGGTTCATCCATCAAATGCTTTTAATGTTGTTGACGATCGCGACAAGGGTGGAGAGCCTAAAGTTTTCTAGTAAATCATTGACATAATACATGTAGATGCCCCCTCATTAATTATTGTTCGATAAAAATTTTTATTGAGGGCTTTCACTTGAATAAGGAAAGCGAGTTGAGCCGGTAACTGAGGGTCATATCTTTTATGATTAGATGCCACAAGATTGGAATCTATTGGGTCAATCCCACCTATTGTAGATAATAGAGCCTGCTTCTGGGAGGGGCAATTTTGTAGTGCTTCAAGTGTCGACATAGCGGACGGGGATTGGGCCAAGTCCTCTACTATATTATAATGTTGTGCTGCTCTGACACGAGGATTAAATGTCGATTTGTGTACTACCCCCTTTGGCAGCTTTATCGTTAGCTCAGGAATGATGGGTGGCACAACTTCAGTCGAAGTTGTTGTTGAACTACTAGGTTAATCATTAGCCTTGTTAATCAACGGCTGTGGATTCCTGTAATATTTGTTCCTTATCGTTATCAAAGCGTCGTTTTGTTGCTTTGAAACAGACAACATAAGCACTTGGGATGGGGAAGCATTGTCTCTAGCAACCAGATTGGTTCCTGGGTTTGGAAATGGATCAGTCAATACCGCTGAGGTTTTCGAACTCTTGAAGAGTTTCTTAACTTCAGCTTTATGTGGACACTCTCTTGTCCAATGATCCTCATCGCATATTTGACACCCTAAAGGGGGTTTCCTTTTCCCATAAGGGTTTGCAGAAGGTTTTTCAGGAGACGACTCTTCCTGTTTCTCCTTTTTCCCTTTCTTTTTCTTCTTGCCTCCTGGTTGCTTTGGTTCTTTTCCTTTGTCAGTCAACACGGCATTTACCTCCAAGGCAAGAAGTTCCTCATTTGCATTTTGACTTGAAACCGTACGAGCTTTCTTTGATGTAGCCTTTACGGTTTTCGTGCTAGTCGTACCTATCACACCATCACCGGCATGAGAGTCTTTGTTTGATTTAGGAGGAGGAGGAACGAAGAATTCCGGTCTAAGAGAATCAGGGATTTTGTCGTAGAGCGTGCCAGACTGAGTATATATCAAGTCCAGATATTGCACATGAGCAATGGCTTGCTCTTCAGTGACGACTCCTCCCTTTGCCACATCTTTCGTAATAGAAGGTAACAACGACTTAATAAACCATTCAGCTAACAGCTGATCAGGAACATATGTTTTTACCATTCTACAATGACGTCGCCACTCATGAATATGATCAGATATGTGAGTAGCCATCATTTGTTTGAAATTGGTAAGAGGCTCTGTTCCTGTTTCGTACCTTATGGGTAACTAAAAATGGGTTAAAAAGGTTGTGGCTAGGGCGCTGAAGTTGTCAAATGAAGCTCTAGGAAATTCGATATACCATTTTGCTGCCGGAGTAGTTAACATTCCTGAAAAAGGCGAAGTCTAATCGAATCATCATTAAGAGTGTTGGATGAACACCACAGATGAAAGGTCATCACATGATTCGACGAGTCTTCACCCGGATTTCCATTAAATTTAGGAATATCTGATGGAAGTTTATGTGGAATCGTTGGCCACCAAGGGGCGTAAGTAATTGGATCATTTGTTAGCTGATTTAGATCCGGTAACTCTAAAGTCGCCATGAAGGGCAGCTGTTGATTCAGGTTTGGCGAAGCATACCCAGGATAAGATGGGATTGCCTGAGCAGGCAGTCTTTGCATACCAACATAATGTATTTGATGCTGATAACTTTGATAAGGTTGATGGACATAACCATTATGATATGATTGATGTTGACTGTTTTGAATATACGGTTGCCCATTGCTTGCAAAGATTTGTTGCTCAGATCCTCGGTAAGCTTGTTGGAATTGCAGTTGTTGATATTATAGCAGCCATGGTTGTGAAGCCATTTTCTATTGTCCAATACTGGTTGTTTGACCAAGATGAGGGGTAATGGTACCCGTCTATGCTTGGGTCATTCCGGTTAAGAAGCCACAAATCGGTGATTGCGGTGGTGTCGTAGAGATAAGGGGTTGTTGTATTACAACCTGAGAAACTTGAGGTTGGCATACAACAGGCAACGCTTGTACTTGCGACACCGTCACAATAGCTAGTGTAGCGGGTATGTTTGACACAGGTAAATTTTGTTGCATTGAGTATACAACTCTTGGTTGTTGAGGTAGTATTGGCACCCAACCACTAAATGTAATCCCAACATAACTCGAATTCTGTTGTGAACTCTCGTATGGTTGTTCTCCCGGAGGGAACAATGAAAGGGCATACTGCCCCCCATACGGCGGCATTCTAGTACTCAAAGGAAGGATTTGCCTTTGGGGACCGGGTTGCCCAAATTGATGCTGATGCGAAGGATCAATTTGTTGAGACTCAACATAAGAGATTCCAAATATCATTTTGGACGAACAAACGGGAACAGACCATACTGTCGAAACAGTCCCTGGATGGACTCCATCTAGCGGTTGAGAGCTAGTTGGGACAGATGGTATGCCAGCAAACATCATTGGAGTAGCAACAGGAGGTTCTACTGTTGTTGTATCAGATGACACAGTCCTGGATGTCGACGGTTGTTCAAACATAACTAGTCTATCCAAAATACTTCCTAGCGATTCTACAGGAACTTGCGACTCTACAGGAACTTGCGATGAAGGGAGACTAACTTCTGTTGAAGAAGGATGTAGGGTGATTCCAGCCCCGAAATGCAACAGATTAATCGATGGGGGATCCTCCACAATCTCTTCTATAGCAATCAATCTAGGCGGAAGAGGTAGACCGCCAGGTCCGTAATATATTTCTGGTGTCGAAGAAGGTATAGATTCTGCGGCGACAGATGTTGGGGGGATAACACCTTCTGAATCAGTTGTGGATGAAGCTGGTTCAGGAAATCTAGTGTCCTCTTGTGGCTATGGAACTTCTTCTGTAGAGGCAGGAATACCAGAAATGTTTGGAGTAACCGGAGTCCCTGAGGATGTTGGAACAGAAGTTCCAATCAAACTAGGGGACTTTGACCCAGTTAAACGAGTTCGCTTCGTCCAGAGTGGTTTCGTTTCCGAAGTTAAAGACGATTGACTCGTTAATCTCCTCGAACGATGGGGTTTCAATTGAATTTCTTCCACGATTGCAGATTACTCGATCAACTCAAAATAAAGGGGAAATTGTTTTCCGAATTAAATGAATTTTAGACGCTTTGACACAACTTGCTTTTTCAATTTTTAAGAGTTGAGAAAAACCTAAAGATGACTCTAGTTGCCTTCGATTTTTAATGAGCCTAAAGTGACAAGTGCTTAGATGGACCTTTTCCTTTAAGGAGTCTGAAAAGGAACGAAAGAGACTACTCTAGAACAGAGGGATTACCAAACCAATCGCAAAACTGCAGAATACTTTTTACAGTACGGCAGTCAATCTTCCCGAATGTTGTGTTTAGTGCATTGCGATCGATAGGGCAGCAGACGCAGCTTCCTAAGGATAAAGGATATAGCCTATTGTGGTCTCCCAATATATACTCGATGGTACGTGGGAGCACAAGTCCGTACTGGCACTTCTCGTCTCAAAGAGGAGGAATCACCCAACCTACAGTGAAAGCGATAGTTACCAAGCTTTACGATGCCGGAATACGTCTCTAGCCTAGACTTCTAAATGTTGTGCGTTAGGTTCCAAAGCATTTTTATGTTCATTCAATTTATTTTAAAGTTGATCTTTCTTAATGAGTTTTCCTTTTAGGTTCACCACGTGATGTAGATGTAGAATTCCTAAAATGAAATCTAAGATGATAAACAATTGTTTAATCTTCTTTTTTTTTTGCAATGAAAATCCTAGCTACGAAGGAAAGAGGACTGAGATTCTTTCAACATAGAGCAGAGAGCACACACTAGATGCACTGTCCTAAACCAAAATCAACAAGCAGTATAAATGCAAATGCACAATGCATGTATTTGTTTTCAGCCTTCTTAATGTGTGAATGACAAAAAGAATGCTAAGTACAAATCTGAATTATCTTTTCAAAGTGATAGTACTAACGATTTTGTTTTCAAAAAACGAAAGGAAGCAATGATGACACTTTTGCGATTTTGAATTGAAAACTGCTTTCGACACTTGAAAAACTACTAATCCAAATCAAATACAAGAGTAACAGTGTAATCGACCATCAAGAATAATAGAATTCTTTTCTTTGACTGAAAATGACACATGCAACACTTTCAAATAAAAAGCGACAGTTCGATTAAGCTACTTCTTTGTAAAAGAGAACTGTAAATGGCGCACAATACACAAAAACATTCACAATTATTTGTACAATAGAGGCCAAATCATGCAAAGGAAGGGAGTTTCTACAATGGTTTACTGATCACGGATAGCAAAACTCCCGAATAACGCTGAGAAAAGTAAAGAAAATCCAAAATCTGGAGGTAAATTTAGCCTTTTCTGATCATCGCACTTGTTACATAGGGAAACAGGGATGCATCTCACCTACTACACATGGGAGGTGCGATGCATCCAGATTTCCTAGAAGAAAGGGTGCGATGGTATAGAGCCGAGACTTTACTTGGTTTTTGGTCACAGTTTGCAGCTCAGTTCAGGGATTTAGGCTGAGCAAATGATAGTTAGTATATATAAATCACAGGGGCTGATCTAATGAGGTTACTAGAGCCACCACAAGGGCAATTAGAATGTTTTCAAATCGATTGTTCAATTTATAAACAAAACACGGAGATAGATTGAAGCAACATTGATCTACTTTGCACTTACATAGCAAATGGAGTTCGAAGGCTAGCTGGCTTGACTTCAGGCTCTGTCTGTAAGTTTATAAAGCAAAAAAATATTGACAAGCAAACAACCTACTCGCTCCCCAGCGGAGTCACCATTTTGTTATCGGGAAATCTAGTGTCCACTCGGAGCTGCTAGTCCCACTAAGATGGGTAGCTATCTTAGAAACAAACAAACTAAAACTACTTTCGTTTTCCTTTATGAGAAGTAGATGAGAGGGGAGCAAAGAATACCAACCTCAGTCTTGCACTTGGTCCTTTTGTTGTTTCCTCTCCCTTTTGACAGATCTTTGTCGCTCCTTCCTTGCTTACCCAGCTTCAAAGAGTACCTGTAAAGTCAAAGCAGCATAACACTATCGAAGGACATGGATCTACAATCATAAACAATATAGGACCAAATATATATTGACCACACAAATGCATATATCATAAAACATACAAGAATGTGGAGGAAAACTTGAATAGTTTTATTGATAGAAAGAAAAAGCAAAGAGGTTTACAACCCATTGATCTGACCCAACGTCATCCTCCCAGCATGAAGGCCCTTCTTCAACTCATGAAAAGCTTAGATCACCCAACACTATGATGTTCCACCAAGAAACCAACAACACTTCCTTACAAAATACAAGATTCCAGCCTCTAACCTCTAGATCTCTGTGATGAGGGATCCATATATAGATGTTTGCAGGGGGGTGAGTCAGCTTCTAGGATTTTGATTAGTGTCCTATCTCTGATAGTTCTTGGTTCCACTTGGAGATTTCATTGATCTCTTACTCATCCCTAGGCGAATTCTGAGAGGAAAGTGTCATATGAGAAGTTTCTAGAAGATTCCTTGATCATCCACTTAGCAAACTGTCTATAACACTATGGCCAAAAATGTCTATAACATTATGGCCATTGAAGCTATCAAGGTCGAAGGAACTGTTGTAGTAACTGTAGGAATAGTAGTGACAGTAACTGCTTCCATGCTAGCTTGTTTCTCCTGCACTAACTTATTCATCTCATTTTCCATTTCTTTTAATTGAGCATTTAACTGGAGAATGAGGTCCACCATCTCATCTTTTTGGCTTTGATTCTATAGAACTTCCTTGGTCTATGGATGTTCAAAAGGAGGTAGTTTTAGCTACTTCTTCAATGAAGCAATGTATTCGTTCTTCTTTTTTATGAACTTTTCTACTGCCTTGATGTCATTTGGATTATATCCAATCTCAATAACGAATTATTCTAGTGATTTACTTTTGTTATCCTTTACTTGTGAGGATGCCTTCTCTAGTCTAAACTGTGTTGTGATATTCTCTAGAGAATTTTGAAGTTTTTGTACACTCATAGCTTTGTTGGTCATAGTTGAGTATATCATTTCTCCTGCTTGATTCTGAAACTAGATTTGATCTATAGGATGAAAATTCTTGGCCAAAACTTCAAATTTTGTCTTTTCATAATCTGCAGATGACTTAGGATGCTGTATTGTGGGCTGCAAAAAGGTCATCTACATTTTCCTTGTTTTAAGGTCAAAAGATGAAAGTAACCTATTCTGATCACTAGGAGTCTGTTTGAAATATTTTGCATAGGTTTCAACTTTCAATGCTTCATTTCTTAACTTGATTTCTTTATATTTCTCCTTTATGTCTTTTTCTTTATCTACTGGCTTGCTTGATGAAGAGACTTCAATGTTATGCTGATTTTGAATAATATGACTATTAGAGGTTGAAGGTTGATGAGTTTCCGCTAAAAATGCTCGAGTTGTATTCTCTTTAACCACTATGTCAATATCAATTATTTCAATTGTCTCAATTGTCTCTTCTTGCTCATTTACAAGATTTAGCTTTGGCTTCTTCCTGTCCATAATTTCAAATTTGTCATCTATTGTATCCTTGTTTGAGAAAGAACCTTCTTCCCTAGTCCCTTTTTCATTTCGGTCCTGTAGAGCTGGAGTATGTAGAATGGAACTAGTATCCATCTATTTCTCCATATCCATTAAGGTGTTTTCCAACCACTTTGACTAGTTGGCATATTTCTGGCTTGGACTCATGCATAAAAGGGCTCAATTTAAACTTGAGTCTCAGTTTGTTTATGACACCTAAAGGATCATACTACCATTCGAAACTATTACTGAACTTCATTTCCTGTAAACATTTTTTTGCTTCTTCTCCAGTTTCCATATTATTGCAGATAAAAGGACCAAGCTAGTTTTTTATTTTAAACTTTGTTTTCTTCCTGGCTAATAGAAAATTCACATCATCTGAATGTATGATCTGCCTAATATACTCTAATGCAAATATCCTCATGGGGAGATGTTTGGGTAGCTTATATGGAGTGAGTTGACATGCATACACCCTTACTTCAGTGTGGTTCTAGTATAAATACCAGTCCCCTATTCCACTGTATTTGGACAACTGTAAAACTCTCTTTATCTCATCACTGACCCTCGGTTGATTGCTACTTCTTAGTATGTTAACCACTGGGTGAACAAATGAATCAATGAACTCCTTGTAGCTGAAAACTGTGGAATATTTTTGGATTAAGGGTGTCCAAAAGATAATAGATCTAGGATGGCCCTTAGTGTCCCGTTTTTGGATGTTGATTGTAAACCTTTCTAATTGGAAGTATAGGAACATATGGAAAAATACTGAAGAGTATTTGAATACTCATTCATTTGGCAATTTGATCAATTGATCATGGATTATGTCTGCTAAGAACTAGGAAAAATTGAAAACTATAGCTGGAGGCTTGCTTGGGAAAAAAATAGAAAGGAAACCAAGTATAGGCTCATCTACATGTTCATCAGTGGTATATCCTAGAATACAAGACAACATGGTTACAATCTATCTGGACCTCTCAGAGAAAATGGTGGTAGAGTATGGAGGACTGTCTGTAGGAATATGAGCCTCTTCTAGGATGAAAGTCTGAAAAAATTGAGATCTCTTGGGAAAGTCTAGCTTTAAGTACAGATCAAGTAGGTTTTCAATAGAAAATGGGGTTTCATTAGGCTTTGGCTGGATCTTCAACATTTGATTTATTGACTCTGCAGTGATTGTGAATAAAATCTGCTGGTTACAAGAGACTATGGCTCTTTCACTTGGGATATAGCAAAGTTTCCATAGGTGGATTATTTTAGGGAACTGGTATACCTGTTGGAACAAGTATTTGGGTAAATTAGACTCCCATAACTGAATATCATCATTCTAGTTGAGGAATTTGTCTTTGCTCCAGTAGTGGAGTTTCAATAGATGGTTAGGGGAGGTTGTGTATTTGATTTGGAAATCTCTGTCAGCCAATGGGAGGTGATCAATATTCAAGTGAGGAGTTTGCAAGGGTTTTTCGTTCAAAATGCTTTGGGAAGCCATAGATTTGTTTATTTTATTGAATTAATCACTATCTAGCTTAAGGAGTAGGCTTGGGACCTCTGAAAAGATGAATACAGTCTGCAACAAAGGGTTTGGAATGCAATAGTGGCTTGCTTTAGGTTGGCTAGGCTTTTAATTGGTTTAATTGATTAACTCATTAAAAATGTTGTGAAAAGCTTAAGTATAGGCCTTCTAGTACTTCCGGAATACCTGGAAAACGAAGATTTGGTATGCAGAAGGCCTCTCTAGGGGGAGCGGAAGTTTTCTGAGGCTTCAATGGTCTTTATGCTGCTTCAAATCGGAGTCTGCAATGTCTTCTAGTCGTAAATGGGTTAAAATAGTTGAGCAAAGTTTCTAGGTGTTAGAATTGGTCTCCATAGGTTCTTTGCAATAGAATAATAGTGAAAAGGATGGAAAGGGCATATTTTTGGTTTTTAACCAACAGTGGTTAACTTTTGGGCACAGGGTTAAGTTTGAATAGTAGGTGGTTTCATCTTACATGAGGAGGCGGTATTATGGTTCATCGCACCAGTTTTGAGTGGTAGCTGGTATTTTTTCTGAGGACGCGATATAACGTGGGGCTACCATGTAGCAAAAAGATGGGTGGGGAAAACCGTGAATCTCGAGTTCTTTTGAGATGTTAAAGATTGGACTTTGGAATGCTCGATATGGGATTTGGGCCATTGGATCTGGAGGTGGCTGATCGGAGGGTTATCGCGTGGCCGAGTTGCAAGGGATGTGTCGGGGTGTTGATTGGCGGGGCCCAGGGATAAGTGATGTGGCGAGTATTAAAATAGAAGTGGGGACCATGGGTTATATGGTGGAGGGTTATAACCCATATGCTAAGGTTTTTAGGGATCAGGGGTGTAATATAGCGGGAAGGTGAAATATATAAAGCGGGACTATAGGTTAGAATAATATAAAGGGTATGGGGAATACGAGAGCAGGTGTTTAGAAAAACATTTGGGATGAGTTAGAAGGGTATCAGGGAGGGTTTTTCAATGGGGCCCGATACATTTTAACTTTTTAAACTGAGGATAAGGGGGTTTTTGTGGGTTTACAAGGGAAAATGAGATGAAATAAGGGAAAAGGCAAAATAAATGGGATGGAATATTTTTACACGGGGAAATGAAGAGGGAAGGGTCCTTTGGAATCAAGAAGGGAAAAAATATTAGGGAATGAAAAGTAATGAAGGGGTAATGAAGGGAAATTAATAATTTAGACATGTAAGGGGTTTAGTGAAATGAGAGGAAATTAGTGAATGAGCTTTAGTATTCAGGCCTATAATTATATAGAAATTTTAGGATAAATACCCAAAGTAATATACAACTTTTGTGAATGTCCTCTTTCTTTGATAATTCCTCCTGCACATGAAACACAAGATTAAGCATGATGAAGGTGCGTTTGAGCTAGCAACCTTATGCATTCCAAAACCTCTTTTACCTACCCTTTATTTACCCTAGCATTTTCTCTTCATTTATTGGGTGCATTTGAGCTTGCCGACCCTTTATTTCTTTTTCTTTGATAAGCAAACTATCTAATTCTAATCTTATAACTTCCAATGGGTCAGATTAAACTAACGAGCTCATTATTATTCTCTATCTAACTGTTGATCTGTGAAGATTAATGTAATATTCCGAATTAGCCATGGCTAATTGGAATATTCGATTTTGCCCAATTTTTTCCTTCTATAGTTATTTATAAATAAAAAAGTGATGACGGGGGACATAACTCACTTTAAGAATAAAAAGTCACTTCCTAGTAGCACAACGTTGTGACTTAAGGAGGAGCGAAGGGGGCCAAAGGGGGATGTAGAAATGGGACCCACGCAGACACATGGAGGGACTGCGCAGGAGGGAAGAACACATGGCAAGAGGGGAATCACGCAGGAGGAGGTGAGCCTAGGGATTGTGAGAGGGAGAGGCTATAAAATAGAGAGGAGCCCCCTCATTTTGGATCATTCAGTTATGTGCATTTTGAGCTAGTCATTTCGACTTCTGAGCACGCTGGCTATTTAGCTGGTCTGCAACACTGTTTAGTGCATTGAGTGTCTCCGTTTGGAGATCTCACCCTTAGCCTCAGGGGACTTCGAGTGCCTGCTCGGGCAAGGTATTTCCATCGGTATTTCAGCAATAGTTTTATCAACATTTCAGCAGTAGTTTCATCAACTTTTTGGAGGACTGCGCAGCACTTGGAGAGGGATGCAATTGTTTTTAGTTGTAGTGATGGATTGGGGTTTGCAGGGGGGATTTATGCTGGGAGATTGAGTAGGGGTCCAGCTCTTGTCTCATTGGAGGATTTTTGGCAGGGTCTCAGGTAGTGTTTCAGGCAGAGTTTAGAGGGGTTTTCTTCAGTGGCAGCATAGGGCATTGGGGAATTGCGCAGAACCCCAAGAGGGTGTTTTTCGGGGTTAGCCATTCCAAGAAAGCTTTCTGGGTTTTCTGGGTTTCTTGAGTAGAGCCCGAATCCATAGTTTCAGGTTTTTTCGAGGAGGGGAGCAACCCCAAATCATCATTTGTTTTCTAGCAGCAACAATAACACAACAGCAGCATCCACGCAGAGAGGCCATTCTTGTCATTCTTAGAGTATTTCTTCACTTTCCTTGTGTAAGTTGAGGTGCCATCTGTCTAATCACCTCTTGTAGTCATTTTATTGCTTAGTATAATAAAATTGCTTAGCATTTCTCACTGCATTTCTTGTGTATCTGCTTATATTTCTAGTTTACATTATTATATGTTGTTCCACTGTTATTTTATCACTTCTAGGTTATTATATCATTTGCACATATTTGGTTGGAGTTTGCTGGGGTTTGAGGAATATTCTGGGTTAGGAATATTACAGTGGTATCAGAGCATAGATTTGGCTCAGCCTGTGGAGCTAGAAATCTATGACACCGGGGGAAAAACCCTACATTTGTTATAGAGGTAGGAGGTACAGAGACACTAGATGTAGGTTTGAGAATACCTACAGGGAGGGAGATTGTGTTCCTGTGGTGGACGCAGAACAGGAGGAGGCTGTGGTAGATGCAGAACAGAGAGAGCCAGTAGTGGATGCAAAACAGATGGCTGATGAGGATGGGAAGATATTTGCGGATATGCTCCTCAAATCAGTGCAGGATATGTCGAGGTAGATTGAGGTGATGGAGCAGAGATTCACGGCAGTAGAGGCTAGAGAGCATGATAACCCATGAGTTTTTCAGATTGGTGAGGGATCAGGTGCATCCCATCACTTGCCAGAGCAGCGTGATACTCCACAGTAGGTGGCCTCACATGCCCCTACACGCTCTACCATGCCCACTTTCTTAGGAGGAAACACGGGGGTTGTAGCCCAACAGGAGGTAGAGCCCGAACATATGGGTGATTATTTTGCAGAGTACCAGGCCTATGGGCAGGAGTTTAGGGAAGCCCTCTCATTCAAAGATTTTGTTCATCTCCAGCAGGATAGTAGACCCCGCGACCATCACAGAGGGTACCGACATTACCATGATGGCGACACCCACAGTGCAGCGAGTAGATTCCACTTGCCTACATTTGATGGATCATCAAACGGTTCAGCAAAGTCTTGGGTGGAGAAGCTGGACATTTATTTCTAGCTTAACCAGATGTCGAAGGTAGAGGCCATCAAGGTGGCAACATTGCATTTGGATGGCGAGGCCCAAGATTGGTGGTTTCATGGGATGGTTACACTGGGGCACTCCACAGTGACGACATATGCCGAGTTTACCAGGAGACTGATGTAGCGATTTGATCGGAGGGATATAGAGCAGCATTTCGTTGAGGTGACGAGGCTCAAATAGACAGGGAGCCCAGAGACCTACATTGCAGATTTCTTGAGGGTCTCCGTGATGGTGCCAGACCTATCCATGGCATGGAAGGTCTATATATATGTTAAGGGGTTAACAGAGCCACTTCGGGGTTTAGTCTGATCCACTAAACTAGCCACACTCCAGGACGCTATCAGCAGGACCCGAGACTTACAGGATGTCTCACCCAGGACCCGGACACCTTACCCCTAGAGACAGAATTTTCAGTCTAAGGGGAAGGATGTGAGGATTCCTCCTCCAAAGGGGAATCCAGGATGAGTACATCTTGACGACGATGCCAAGAGGGAGTTGAAGAAGAAGCAGTTGTGCTTCACCTGTCAGGAGCCATGGGCACTAGGACATAGATGTGCTACTGGCAAAGCACATTTTATTGAGGTCTTCTCCGAGAGAAAGGGAGAAGAAGATGACAAGGAGGATGTGGAGGTAGGAGATAGCCATGCCATATAGGGACCTTTCCCACCTCCACCACCACTAGCAGGTGGTGCATCTTTTGCACCCACCGGAGGGGCCCCTACAACGTTGCAAGGAGTTCTCAAGTATCTGACGCTATGCGTACGAGGGACAGTACGTGGCCAGCGCATATCAGTTTTGGTTGAGAGTGGGGCAACCCACAACTTCATTGATGCAAAAATGGTTGAGCAGAGAGGTATTCAGACAAAGAGCTTCGATGGGTTTTCAGTATTGGTCCCAGGAGATCAAACCATGATGTGTGCTCGTTATGTTCCAGAGCTTTCAGTGACAATGGGCACCTACACATTGACTGACCACTTTTTCGTGGTCGATATTCTAGACACCAACATGATACTGGGTGTTCAGTGGCTTATTACTCTAGGGAAGGTCACGACAGATTAGTAGACCTTAGAGATGGAGTGGGATGATGAGAAGACAGGGAGGCATGAGAAGATACGGGGACAACACTGATATTCACCTCAGACTGTGTCGGCTCATTCAGATGGAGGCAGTCTTCTAGAAGGGAGACATAGAGTGGGCAGTGGAGTTGCATGCATTAGAGGCAGGGAATATAGGGCAGACGATACATCCAAAGATCGAGTCCATCCTTGATCGGTATGCCATAGTGTTTGGAGAGATTCCACCGGGACAACCACCAGATCAGGGGTTTGAGTACACTATCAAGCTTGAGCAGGACATCCAGGCAGTGATCACCACCCTCTATAGGCACCCCAAGGCCTATCGAGACAATATTGAGCGGGCTATCTAGCAGTTGTTGGCTCTTGGGCACATTCGACCGAGCACGAGTCCTTTTGCTTCTTCTGTGGTGTTGGTGAAGAAGAAGGATGGTACATTAAGGATGTGCATTGAATACAGGGCCCTGAACAAGAAGACCCTGAAGAATAGGTACCCCATACCCAGGATCGATGAGTTGATGGACGAGTTAAGGGGAGCACAATTCTTCTCAAAGATTGATTTGAGATCTGGGTACCATCAGATTCGCGTGAGGGAGCAGGACATTCCCAAGACCACCTTCAGGTGTCACTATGGGCACTTTGAGTTCTTGGTGATGCCTTTTGGGCTAACCAACGCCCCCACTACATTTCAGTCCTGCATGAATCAAATCTTCTGTAGTCACCTGAGGAAGTTTGTGTTGGTATTCTTTGATGACATTCTCATTTACAGCAGGACTTGGGAGGAGCATCTCCAGCACATTGAGACAATATTGCATATCTTATAGGAGCAGTAGTTGTATGCCAAACTCTCCAAGTGTGAGTTTGGGTTGACGGAGATGTTGTATCTGGGACACATCATAGGAGTGTACGGAGTGAGAGTCCAAGGGGAGAAGATCAAGGCCATCAGAGAATGGTCGGAGCCGAGAAATGTGATGGAACTTCGAGGATTCATTGGCATTTGTACTTACTACCGGAAGTTTGTCAAACGTTTATCACAACTTGCTGCACCCCTGATAGATTTGACGAGGAAGGGGGATCTCAGTTGGTTAGATACAATGAAGCAAGCCTTTGAAAGGCTCAAGGAGGTTATGAGTAGCTACCCAGTGCTTGCGTTGCTAGATTTTACGCAGCCTTTTGTTTTGGAGTGTGATGCGTCGGGAGAGGGGATCGACGCAGTGTTGATGCAGGGAGGTCACCCTATAGCCTTTGAGAGCCGGAAGCTCCTTCTGCATGAGAGGTTGTATTTTATATACGACAAGGAGATGCTGGCCATCATGCATGCATTGGCTAAGTACCAGTAGTATCTGGTGGGTAACAGATTCAGGGTGAGGATTGATCACAACAAACTCAAGTTCTTCTTGGAGCAAAAGCAGCTAAAGGAGAGGCAACAGAAGTGGATCAGCAAGATCCAAGCATATGACTTTGACATTGAGTATGTCAAGGGTAAAAACAACGTGGTAGCAGATGCCCTTTCACATAGACCAACCACGTTGTCTCTTATGAGCTTGGATAGAGACTGGAGGGCTCGACTCTTAGTAGAGTACTCCAAGGATAGGTTTGCATTTGAGGTTCTGGATGGGCAGGTGGCAGATGACAGGTACAAGGTGGTCAATGAGATCATCTATTACAGGGGCCGGATCTTCTTGACTGAGGGGTCTCGGCTAGAGATGAAGATACTCTAGGCATCACATGATTCACCATTGGTAGGACATCAGGGGTTTACCAAAACCTACACGGCCATTAGGGAGAGGTTCTCATGGAAGGGCCTCAAGGAGGACGTACTCCAGCACATCCGGGAGTGCGATGTTTGCCAGAGGAACAAGGGAGAGATGAGCCATCCCGTAGGATTATTGTAGCTTCTTCCCATTCCGGAGGGGAAATGGGAGAGTATTTCAATGGACTTCATCATAGGGTTGCCCATGGTACAGGGCAAGGATTGCATCTTTGTCGTCGTTGACCGACTGACAAAGTACACACACTTTTTTGCCATATCCGCACACTATACAGTAGCACAAGTGGCCGAGTTGTTCTTTAGAGAGATCTTTAGGCTACATGGTCTTCCTAAGACCATCATCAGTGATAGGGACAGTCGTTTCATGGGCAGGTTTTGGCAGGAGCTTTTCTGGTTGGTGGGGACGGAGTTGACACCGAGTACCAATTATCACCCACAGACAGATGGGCAGATAGAGATAGTTAACAAGTGGCTAGAGGGCTACTTGCGTAACTATGTCAGTGGGCAACAACGAGCATGGTTGAGGTGGCTGCATCTAGGGGAGTACTGCTATAATACCTCACATCACATGTCCATCGGTATGTCACCATTCTATGCCTTATATGGGTATCATCCCTTCTCTTTTGCTGACATGATCTTTGGTGATAGCAAGGCTCCTACAGCCAAGATTTGGATCCAAGAGAATTAGGATATTCTCTAAGCTCTCAAGGATCACATGGCTATAGCGCAGAACCAACAAAAGTTGTCTGCCGATAGGGGTCGAGCAGAGAGAAAGTTCGAGGTGGGGGACATGGTCTACCTACGATTATAGCCATATCGACAGTCGTCACTAAAGCAGAAAGGGACTGAGAAGCTCAAGCCCCGTTTTTACGAGCCGTACAGGGTGATACGCAGGATTGGACAGGTTGCATATGAGTTAGAGCTACCCCAAGGCAACAAGATTCATAACATTTTCCATGTAACATGCCTGGAAAAGGCATTGGGGCAGCAGGTGATAGTGACAGATGAGCTACCACCCATGGATGACTAGGGGCATTTCATATTGCAGCCGGAGGCTATCATTGATACCAAGGAGAGGCGGTTGCGGAGTAGGACGGTCCTGGAATTCTTGGTGAGGAGGAAGAATTTGCCAGATGAGGATGCCACTTGGGAGAGTGAGAAGATCTTGCAGCACCCATCACTTCAGTTGCTTGAAGACAAAACATTTTGCTGGGGGAGACTATGGCCATGGCTAATTGGAATATTCGATTTTGCTCAATTTTTGCCTTCTATAGTTATTTGTAAATAAAAAGAGTGAGGACGGGGGACATAACTCACTTTTAGAATAAAAAGTCACTTCCTAGTAGCACAACATTGTGACTTAAAAGGGAGCCAAGAGGGCCAAAGGGGGACGCAGAAATCGAGTCCATGCAGACACATGGAGAGACTACGCAGGAGGGAAGGAACATGTGGCAAAAGGGGAACCACGTAGGAAGAGGTGAGCCTTGGGATTGAGAAAGGCGAAGGCTATAAAAGAGAGAGGAGCACCCTCATTTTGATCATTAAATTATGTGCATTTTGAGCTAGTCGTTCTGACTTTTGAGTATGCTGGCTATTTAGCTAGTCTGCAGCACTGTTTAGTGCATTGAGTGTCTCCGTTTTCGTAGATCTCACCCTTAGCCCCGGGGGACTTCGAGTGCCTACTCAGGCAAGGTATTTCCATTGGTATTTCAGCAGTAGTTTTATCAGCATTCCAGCAGCAGTTTCATCAGCGTTTTGAAGGACTGCGCAGCACTGAGAGAGGGATGCAGTTCTTTCTGGTAGTAGTGTTGGATTGGGGTTTTTGCAGAAGGATTTATGTTAGGCGGTTGAGCAGGGGACCAGCCCTTGCATATTGGAGGATTCTTGGTAGGGTTTCAGGCAAAGTTCTGGAGGGGTTTCTTCAGTGGCAGCAAAGAGCATTAAGGAACTGCGCAGATCCCCAAGGGGGTGATTTTCGAGGGTCGGCTATTCCAGGAAAGCTTTCTGGGTTTTTCTGGGTTGCTTGAGTAGAGCTGGATTTCAGAGTTTCAGCATTTTCCGAGGAGGGGAGCAGCCCCAAATCACCATTGGCTTTCTAGCAGCAGCAGCCGCACAACAGTTCTCCAGCAGCATCCACGCAGAGAGGCCATTCTTTGTTATTCTGAGAGTATTTCTTCACTTGCCTTGTGCAAGTCGAGGTGCCATCCTTCTGATCACCTCCTGTACTCATTTTATTGCTCAGTATAATAAAATGGCTTAGCATTTCACGCTGCATTTCTTAAGTATCTGCTTATATTTCCTGTTTACATTATTTGTTGTACCACTGTTATTTTCTCATTTTTGGGTTATTATATCATTTGCACGTATTTGGTTGGGGTTTGGAGAATATTCCGGGTTGGGGATACTACAAACTAGATCACAATTTTTTGGGGCTCCTCAAGCCCTCGCTGCCACCGAACCATTGCTTCCCATAAATTGCTATATGACACTTGGTTCAGATCTATAGTCACTCTGAGGCTGTTGGAAACCTGCGTTTGGAGGCTGTCATGGATGAAGAGTACTCTGCTCTCATGGAAAACAACATATGGGACTTGGTTCCACGTTCGAAAAGAAGAAAGCTTGTTCGATGCCGATGGATCTATTGAAAAAAGATTACTGCAAATGGTGAGATCAGCAAGTACAAAGCTCGAATTGTTGCAAAAGGATACTCACAGGTACATGGCATAGACTACACAGAGACCTTTGCACCTGTTGCCAAAATGGACTCCATTCGACTAGTTTTAGCCATTGCTGCTTCTCGCAGATGGGAAGTTCATCACATGGATGTGAAGAGTGCATTTCTTCATGGAGATCTCAAAGAGGAGATATATATGGAGCATCCACAGGGATGCATTCGGAACTCTTCCCTCGTTTGCAGATTAAAGAAATCTTTGTATGGCCTAAAACAGGCTCCCAGAGCCTGGTATGCAAAGATGGATTCTTTCCCGCTTTCCATTGGATTCATTCGATGCAAATCTGATCCGAATGTTTATTTGCTGCATCACGATGATTCCCTTTTGGTGATAGTACTTTATGTAGATGATTTACTGATGACAGGGAACCTTACCTCAACTATTGATTTGCAAAATCAGCATTGCACGATCGATTTTCCATGACAGATTTGGGACTGTTGCACTACTTTCTTGGTCTTGAAGTTTCTCAGTCTACTTCAGGGATCAAGATGGCACATTCTAAGTATGCATTAGATCTACTTGTCCACTTTCAGATGACAGAATGCAAGCCAACAACATCTCCCTTTCTTTTGGAGATCAGATTTGAGGATGCGGGTGCTACACCTTTGGTGGATAGCACACTGTATCGACAGTTGGTTGGGAGATTGTTGTATCTTAATCACACCCGACCTAATATATATTTTGCAATAGGAGTTTGTTCCAAATATATGCAGGAGCCCCATGAGCTTCATTGGAAAGCTGCAAAGAGAATCCTTAGATATGTGAAAGGTACTTCCAATTTTGGTATCTTTTATGCTGCCGATTGCCCACTTTCACTGATTGGGTACACAGATTCTGATTGGGCTGGCAATGGTACAGACTGCAAGTCCACCTCTGGTTATGTTCTCAGCTTTGGTTCAGGGCCTTTTTGCTGGTCTAGCAAGAAGCAATCCACGATTGCTTTATCTACAGCCGAGGCAAAGTATAGAGTTGCAGCGAATGCAACTACACAAGTTGTTTGGTTGCAAGGGCTTCTCTCTGAGTTTGGTATTCAGTATCCACTTCCGACTGTCATATTTTGTGACAATCAGGGGTCCATTCAGATATCGATTGATCCAGTTCAGAGGCAGAGGACCAAGCACATCAAGATTCACATGCATTACATCTGCGCACTGATCCGTGACTGAGTCATATCACTCCAGTACTGCCCCACTGAGCAGTAGGTTGCAGACATCTTCACCAAGTCTTTCACTGAAAAGAAATTTTCAGAACTGAGAGCTATGCTTGGAGTGGTGGAGACAGCTGAGTAGGCCCTTCTAGCCACTTAGTCCTTTTTTCCTCTTTTTCTTTGGGGGGGGGTTCCCACGAGGTTTTTTCTCTTTCTTCATTTTATGAGGATTTGTTATTTATTGTACCTGAGTACCTAACATGGCATCTTGGCCGGGACTCAGTTTAGATAAGTGAGTTAGGATGAAGAGGGGGTGTTGGAATATAACCCTAACATCTACATTTATTTTTTAGCCTAAGTATCCTTGACTTAGCCACATGCACTAAAAATCATGTTCACACTTGGTTTTTGGTAAACTAGCTCGGTGGACCAACTTTCCCTTGTTTTTTGCCTTTAAAGGCTTAATATTATGGAAATATTGGTCCAACCACTTTCCTAAGCCATTTAGACATATAAGTGCATGTTCACACCTAACCACACCTCATCCACTTGAGTTATTTGAGGATTGGGGCCCCACATGAAGATTCCCCCTTAAATCAAGGGATTTGGTCCCCCAGAGCATTTTAGCATGTTTTAAAGTTGCCTTCCTTGGGAAATGTGCCCCCGTCATGCTTTCCTTGTCGCTGATAGTTGGCATAGGTTGTCTTGAGTCATTATTTCTATTTTAGGCCTCCCTTTAGCTTTTCTGAGCCTTTTCTAGTTTTTTACTAGTTTTTTCCTAGTTTTCTAGATTCTGCAATTTCTATATAACCACCTCCCTTTGGGATTAGAGGTTTCGTTGCTCATGTATTAATATTGTTCATTAATTTAATACATTGATTTTATGGAGCAAATTCTTTCTCTCCTCTCTTGAATATCAACAAATTACTTGTGTTTAATTTAACTACAATTCTAGATCTATCGGAGTTTCTACGGGAATTCTACAGAGACAAGGGGAGTAGAGGAAGAAGAAGGACCTATCAAAAATTAAGTGCTTCACATGTGGTGAGATTGGTCACTACAAGACCTAATTTCCTCTCAGGAAGAAGGACAAGGAGGAGAAGTAGGACCAGCAAGGAACTTCAGCAGAGATCGATAGGCTTTCCTCCAAGCTGGAGGAAGACTTTGCCATGTTCGATGACATACCTCCAAGAGTGAGGTGGGGTGATTTGGTGTTGTAGCCCCAGAGTGCTACAGAAGAGGAGTCCACCTCACGAATCAATGCCTTGCTATAGGGGCCCACAATATTCAGTAACAGGACAGATCAATGAAATTTACAGAGACTAGTAGCAGTGAGATGTTGGGGAGCATAGTACAAAGTTGGCAACAGTGTAGTGGGTACAGTGCAGAATCAGCAACAACGCAAATTCTTCAGTGGACAGTGCAGATACTAGTAGCAGTCAGAGACTCACGTAATAGATGCATTATACTGATCATAGTTGATTCAATATTTTGGATGCTTTTCCGCTGCAACAACTACAAACGAGAGGGAGTTGCAATGCATATGTGGTGTTGGCAGCAGTTCAGTAGGGTCAGCAACAGCACAGATGCAGCATATATCAAAGTTGTGCAGTGGTTGGTTGTTCAGTGATGGTATGTTCTATACTTATAGCAGTTTATTTATCTTTCTTATTATTATCCACAGATTAGCAATCACATGTACATAAAGTAAAGTGCAGATAGAACATTAAACGATCGACATAAAACAAGCCAAGACAAGAGACACAAGATGTGGCGGCAAGCTAGGGACAAACCCCAATGTGGGAAACCCTTTGATCAAATATTCCTTTATCTTCATTAATCTAGCAGAGAGAAATAGTACATAAATCAGATTTACATTAGCAGCAGCAAACCCTAGATCAGTCCCAAACTAGGGCAAACAATATCTCGTAAACCGACCGTCGGATCAGCTTGATTCCACCACCAAAAAATGCAGCCTTGAAAGGAGATCCAAATCGACCTATAGCGCAGTTCTAAGGAAAGAGTATTCTAGTCAATGCTGGTCAAACTTTGGTTCTGCAGTTGCTGCCCCAAAACTGCATCCTTCCGTCCACGTGTGAGTGAGAGCCTCTTTTCTACACAGTAGAAAAGAGCCTCTTTTCTGCGCAGGAGAGAGAGAAATGCGATGAGATGAGTGAGTGAAAATGAGTAAAAGTCCTCCTATATTTATACACAACTGTTGATGTTTGAATAGATGCGACTATTGGGCTTTTGAACCTACATGAGTTGTAGGTCGGCTTGATATTTATTCCATAATCAAAATAAATTCATATCTCCATAAATACTTATCGGAATCGGATGATCTTTAGATCAATCCTACACCTCTCGACGAGAGGAATCTAATAAAAATATTATCAGCCATTAATATGATGACCCACATGGAGTTTGGACCTAGTTGCCAATTTTAACACTCCCTCTCAACTAGGGAGAACTCCATCTGCAATCTGTCTATCGGTCGCTACTATTCATCCATCAAATGCACTGCCCTGTAGAGCTTGACCCCTTCTCTGCTCTGCTCTGCTCTATCCTGCCTGCTCTGCTCTGTTCTGAGTCCTAACTGCTTTTCTCTGTTATGTTCTACCCTGTTCTGATCTACTCTGTTCTGCTCTACTCTGCTTTGTCTGAATTATGAAGAGGAAGAAATGATCGAGAATGTATCAAACTGACTCAAAGTTAGTCTCAGAGTATGTACCACTGGTCACAGACTAGTCTCAACCAACTCGAAGTCAGCGTCATAGTGGGTACAACTCCTACCACTGGTCCCAGACTAGTATCATCCTCCACTGACTCAAAGTCAGTCTCAGAGTGCATACCACTGGTCCCAGACCAGTCTCAACCGACCCGAAGTCAACATCATAGTATGTACCACTCCTACCACTGGTCCCAGATCAGTCCTTCACTGACCCGAAGTCAGTCTTAGAGTATGTACCACTGGTCCCAGACCAGTCTCAACCGACCCGAAGTCAGCGTCATAGTGGGTACAACTCCTACCACTGGTTCTAGACCAGTATCATTGATCCCAGATCAATGAAGGTCATCGTAGCATAGGGAGTACAGTAGATACAACGATGCATCCATCGATACTACTATGGTCCCTATCCTCATTTCCCTGCTCATTGATTAGATGAGAGGTACTTCCCATGAGTCCCAGACTACATGGGTAGGATGCTTGACAGGAGAACTTAATCAATCCTGTCCTCACAGGAGAACTAATCATCCTGCTACATAAACGCCATGGAGAACACTTCATCCAGGCCTCACAGGAGAACTAATCATCCTGCTACATACTTGTCATGGAGAACACATCATCTAGACCTCACAGGAGAACCAATCATCCTGCTACATAGTCGCCACGGGGTGTACATGTATACCACCAGGGGATGGTGAATCACCCTGTCGTCATATGTCGCTCCAAGAAGTACCCCGCATCCCCCCCCCCCGGAGCTCCCAGAGCTCAATGCATCATATAGGACCCTCATCGGAGGGTCCTTGAATGACACCAAGTCATTCTCCAAAAGTAAAAAATTTGACCTTTCCTAGGGGCTTTGACAGAATGTCAGCAACCTGTTCATCTGTACCGATATGTTGGAGCCTTATAGCCCCCCGCTACACTATATCTCGAATATAGTGGTACTTGATATCGATATGCTTGGAGCGATCATGAAATACGAGATTTTCTGACAAACGAATCCCACTCTGGTTGTCACATTGGATCACAGTGGTATCCAGTGTAAGTCCAAACAATGCACTGAAGAGCTTCTGCAACCAGAATGCCTCACAGGAGGCCATGCTAGCAGCAATATACTCTACTTCGGTGGTGCTCAAAGCCACCGACTTCTGCTTCCTGCTCATCCAGGATATCGAAGCAAATCCCAAGGAGAAACAACACCCAAAAGTGCTCTTACGTTCCTCCACATTGCCTGCCCTATCAACATCAGTGTATCCAAGTAGTCTCACATCTCCGGCAGTGTATCTTAACCCATAAGTGATTGTGCTACGAAGATATCTCAACAAATTCTTGGGACCAATCCAATGTATGTGGTGAGGTTCAACCATATGTTGACTCAATGTGTTGACTACAAAGCATATGACTGGACATGGTGCTGCTACATGGGGTGCAGTAGCACTAGAACACATTCCTCACTATGAGGGAGTGTTATTTTTTGTAGCATAAGACGTGTTCTAGCCACACAATTTTGTGGAGAGGCTAGAATACATGAGATATCCAAAACCCATAAATCGTTTATGGAAATTCTGCCTAGAAATGACTTAATTAGATTATTAACCAGTTTTTAAATATTTCCTAAAAGTCTAAACTTAGGGAATATTGTTAATTAATTGGTATTAATTAATTCAAGGCATGAATCATCTAGAAACTCACACTGATCGATCTAGAGATGATCCTAGCCATCGCTTATGTTTTAATCTTGGTTTTTGGTGCTCCAATGAAAGATTATAAGAGGAGGTCGATGTGGTGATGGAGAATACATTTGAGTAGTCTAATTTCTTGGCAAATCGATTTCCTGACTAGCAACAGTCAGTTTCTGAAAAGAAAGTCAGAGATCGAAGCAATGAAAGAGGGGCAAAGATAGTGAAGCCGAAGGAAGATATCCAGATCTGGTGAGTGCATTTGCAGAGAGGCAGAATAGCCACAGTTAGACTGCACAATAGCCTCTAGAAGCAATTTCGATTCTGCTAGGGAAACCTGAGTTTCAGTACAAGAGGATGGGCAGAGGTTCCAGGGGCCAGGAGAAACAATTTCCCAGACAACAACAGACTAGACAACTTGATGTTGATTCAGACTGAGTGTATAAGGGACTGCGCTAGGGTGACGCAGAGCCTGGGCAGAGGTAGTTTGGACGACTCACTTGGAGCTGCAGTTAGAGCTCGGATTTCCTTGTTGGGTGAGGAAAATTCCTCACTAAATTTTTGCTAGTATTTTTTTCAGTAGGATTGCCATATTTCGGCATCCAGTTGTACTCAAAATTTCTCACAACTACTTAATAATAAAACCCTCATCTTTTGCACTTGTTTTCCAAGTTGGGTTTTTTCGGGGACTTTTGTCCAAAAATAATTGTGCTATTTTTATGTGTGTTCTAAAATTTCTTCCGCATTTTTATTTGTGTAGATTGCAATCTGATGTATTCAGTATTTGTCATAACAAATAACAAATAAATTGTTAAATAAAATTAACATTTAGGAGAATAATTTCTAGTTGCTCCAATAGGGTTTCAGTATTTGAATTTTCACATGGACTTCAAGTTCCACCCCTAGGAGGGAAATCCATCAATTTTAGATCGATCCAGAGGAATTTCAGTGTGTTCTTGGAGAAACTTCAACAGAGATTATGTGGGCCTGCACAGTCCCTTTCCTTGCCACACATGGGGCACAAGTTGGAGATCGAGTTTGGGGCTGAGATCATGGGAACAACCCGGAAGGGAGTTTTGTTGCGTTTCTCACCCATTTTGGGAGTGTTTGGTAGCTTTATTTACAGGTAGGTCGAAATACCCAACAGCTAGGGGAGTTAGGGTAAATTGGGTTGAAATTCCAATGTCAACATTTGGCCAATTCCTTCTTGGGATTTGTGGGCTATTGGTGGAGAACTCGAGGTTAATTTCTTGGAATTTTCTGAGCACCAGCTGGAGGAGGCCCTAGAAGCTAGCAATGCAATTTTCACTAGGACAACACAAAGCTTGTTGGGGACAGTCACATTGCATGTTAGAGCAGCTGATTTCATCACCTAGGCATTGTTAGCTTGCCTTGGGCAAGCCCAGGTGCATGCTTTCTGATCTTACCTTTGTACCCAACATTTATATCAATAAAATGGCTCAGACTAACGCAATTTATGGAAATTTCTGGGTGTTTAATGTGTTGTGAATTTTTGTGAGTGTTTTTGCTATGTTTTCTTTGTTTATCATTGTACATTTCCACTAGGAATATTACATCTGCGTCGGGCCTAGAAATGTTGCCCTGGAGGTTGATGCAGCTAAAAGAAATTTAAAAGCATATCATGGTTGTTGACACCTAACCTTTAGGGATTAGGAAAACATTTTAAATAAGAAAATGAGAAGGTGAAGATGTGAAAATCTCATCTATTGCAGTAATTGGAAATTATTCTCCTAATTGTTAACTTAATTTAACAATTTGTTTGCACATACAAACAACGAATAATTCTCTACTACAATTTTCACCATACAAATACTACGAAAAATAAAATACTGGAAACTAAGAAATTCTAGCACAAACACAAATTTAACACGGTTGTTTTTGGACAATTGTCCCCGAAAAAACCCAACTTAGGAAAATCGGTGCAGTAGATGAGGGTTTTATTATATTCTTTAGTAGCAATTCCGAGTACAATAATTTAGATTCTCTACTGCCAATCTAATCTAAGGAAAAATACTGGCAAAACTATTGTGAGAATTTTCTCTCACACCATAGCTAATTTTTGTCCACGAAACTACCTCCCTAGCCACACACAGATCCTTCTGCGTCAACCTATGCATAGTGCTTGCGTAGAACCTCTGGGAATTTTTCCCTACCTCTCACTGCCTCTCCTGACACTGGAATACTTCCATTGGAAATGTTGCTGACCTCCTCTAGCACCTGCTATTCACTCTCTAACTCTATCTTCTCTGCTGAGTCTCTACTACTGACAAAACCAAACTGCCTGGGCAACTAAGTATCTGCATTGGTGTGTTCTCCATCACCACATCAATCCCTTCATATATCTTCCTATTAGGACTCCAACAACCAAGATTAAATCTTAATCGATGGCTCAGATCATTTCTGGATCGATCCGTGTGGGTTTCTAGAGAATTCTCACCTTGACATAATTAATTTAGATTAATTAACCAGTTTTCTGAAGTTTAGACTTAGGAAACATTAAAAAATTGGTTAACAATCTAATTAAGTCATCTCTAGGTGAAATTTATAGAAACAATGTTTGGGTTTTGGAGATCTCATATATTATAGCCTCTCCACCAAATTTCGTGGCTAGAACACATCCGACGCTACAAAAAAATTACACTCCCTCTTAGCGAGGACTGTGTTCTTTCTAGTGTTGAACATCCTGCCACAACACCCTGTCTCTATATCACCTCCTATCATGCTGCTTAAGTTTGGCTGCTTCTACCCACCAACTCCTACGCAACTATGATGTTACATCTGTGATGTTGCTGACACTGCCATACTGCTGCCAACACTGCATCTGCACTTCAACTCCCTCTTATTTGTTTCTACTGCAACTCCAACTGAGAAGCATCCAAAATATTTGTCACTCCTACAAGAATGTGTTCTCCACCATACCCATATGTTCTCTGAAATAAGCGAACTTAGCTCTCCCTAGTGCTTTTTTTAGTATATTTGAAACTTGCGCTTCTGTGGGAACATACTATAGCTCCACCGCTCCATGTGAAATGACACTAAATATTGTGTGTTTCGACCTGTGATGAAACACTGGATTCTCAGAGAGCTTAATGCAACTCTGATTATCACTGTAGACATTGGTCGCCTCCATCCTCTGCCTGAACAAGCTTACTAGCAGCTTCCAAAGCCATATAGCTTTGCATGTGGTTGTGCTTGCTGCCATATACTCTACTTCTGTAGAGCTCAGTGCTACTGGCTTCTGCTTCTTTCTACACCAAGAAACCATCCCTGATTTAACACTGAAGGAGTACCCAGAAGTACTTATCCTGTCCACTGAACTGCTTGCTAATCTGTATCTATGAATCCACATAGTTTGACATCATCCCTTCGGACATATCTCAACCCATACTTAGACTATACCGTGCACATACTTCAAAATATGCCTCACTGTTTCCCAATGTACCCTCTTCGGTTCTACCATAGATTGACTGAGCGTACTGACTGCGAAACTGTGATATCCCGTTTCAGAGGTATTTCCCAAACCCCAACAAACTCCAACCAAATATGTACAAGAGATATAGAAACCGGGAAGCTCAAAGTGATAAAAACAATAGTGGTGCAACGTATAATAACGTAAACATGAAATATAAGCAGATACTCAAGAAATGCAGAGAGAAATGCTAAGCCATTTTATTATACTGAGTAATGGAATGAGTACAGGAGGTGATCAGAAAGATGGCACTTTGACTTGCACAAGGCAAGCGAAGAAATACACTCAGAACAGTAAAGGAATGGCCTCTCTCTGAACTGCGTCCCAGCTGCTGGAGAACTGTCATGTTGCTGCTATTGCTGGAAATTAAATGAGGATTTGGGGCTGTTACCCTCCTCAGAAAATGTTGAAACTCTGGAATCAGACTCTACTCAAGAAACCCAGAAAAACCTAGAAAGATTTTTTGAAATAGCCGAGCTTCGAAAATCACCCCCTTGGGGATCTACGCTGTCCCTCAAGGCTCTGCGCTGCCACTTAATAGAATCCTCCAAAACTCAGCCCGGGACTCTGCCAAAATCCTCCAATATGCAAGAGTTGATCCCTTGCTCAATCTCGCAGCTCAAATCCTCTGCAAAACCCTCAATCCAGAACTCCCACCAAAAGAACTGCGTCACTCTCTCAAGACTACGCTGTTATCCAAAATGCTCCGTTCCTCCACAACGCCAAAGATCAATCCCACTACAAAGGACTGCTGAAAACTACCTTGCCCGAGTAGGCATTCAAAGTCCCATGGGGCTAAGGGTGAGATCTCCGAACGGAGACACTCAATGCACTAAATAATGCTGCAGACAGGCTAAACAGCAAGCATGCTCCAAGTCGAAGTGACTAGCTCAAATGCACATAATCGAATGACAAAATGAGGAGGCTCCTCTCTCCTTTATATTGTTGGCCTCTCTCAATCCCAAGGCCCACCTCCTCCAACGTAATCCCTCTCTTGCCACGTGTTCCTTCCCATCTGCGCAGTCCCTCCAAGTGTCTGTGTGGGCCCCATCTCTGCGTGGTCCTTTGGCCCCCTTGGCTCCCCTTTAAGTCACAACGTTGTGCTACTAGGGAGTGACTTTATTCTAAAAGTGAGTTATGTCCCCTTTTCCTCACCTTTTTATTTTAAATTAACTATAGAAGGCAAAATTGAGCAAAATCGAATATACCAATTAGCCATGGCTAATTAGGAATATTACAGTCTCCCCCGGCAAAATGTTGCTTGTCCTCAAGCAACTAAAGTGATGGATGCTGCAAAATTTTCTCACTCTCCCAAGTGGCATCCTTATCCGGTAAATTCTTCCACCTCACCAAGAATTCCCGGACCATCCTGCTCCGCAGTTGCCTCTCCCTGGTATCAATAATAGTCTCTCGCTGCAACAACAAATGCCCTTCATCATCCGCGGGTAGTAGCTCATCTATCACTGTCACATGCTGCCCCAATGCCCTTTTCAAGCATGATACATGAAAGACGTTATGAATCTTGCTGCCTTGGGGCAGCTCCAACTCATACGCAACCTGTCCAATCCTGCGTAGCACACTGTATGGCCCATAAAAGCGGGGCTTGAGCTTCTTAGCCCCCTTCTACTTCAGTGACGACTGTCGGTATGGCTGTAATCGTAGGTAGACCAAGTCCCCTACCTCAAACTGTCTCTCCACCCGACCCCTGTCAGCATACAGCTTCTGCTGGTTCTGAGCTGTAGCCATATTATCCTTGAGAGCTCGGAAACTATCTTGACCCTCTTGGATCCAAATCTTGGCTCTCGGAGCTTTGCTAGCACCAAACATCACGTCAACAAAAGATAAAGGATGATATCCATACAAAGCATAGAATGGTGACATATCGATGGACATGTGATGTGTAGTGTTGTAGCAGTACTCCCCCAGATGCAGCCACTTCAGCCATGCTCTCTGTTGCCCACTGACATAGTTACATAAGTATCCCTCCAGCCACTTGTTAACTATCTTTGTCTACCCGTCTGTCTATGGGTGATAACTGGTACTCGGTGTCAACTCTATCCCCACCAACCAGAAAATCTCCTGCCAAAATCCGCCCATGAAACGGTTGTCCTTGTCATTGGTGATGGTCTTGGGAAGACCATGTAACCTGAAGATCTCTCTGAAGAACAACTCAACCACTTGTGCTGCTATGTAGTGTGCGGATATGCTGAAAAAGTGTGAGTACTTTGTCAGTCGATCAATGACGACAAAGATGCAATCCTTTCCCTGTACCATGGGCAACCCTGTGATGAAGTCCATCGAAATACACTCCCATTTCCCCTCCGGAATGGGAAGAGGCTGCAATAATCCTGCAGGATGGTTCATCTCCCCCTTGTTCCTCTGGCAAACATCGCACTCCCGGACATGTTGGAGTACATCCTCCTTGAGGCCCTTCCATGAGAACCTCTCTCTAATGGCCCTG